>WFMF01000353.1:0-185736 GCA_011033025.1 Beroe forskalii
CTGTTATAATCATTATTCTGCAAGGAGTAAAGGAGTGATAGAAAGGCAAAGAATTCTTATTCTTTCCAAAATTTCAAACTAGGTATCTTATTTTTTTTCAAAACCCTAGTCTTAGAATCTTAGATACTTATCCTAGGTTTTGTTTTTTATGAAAAATGAGTGGAATGTTTTTTAAATATTTCCAGCATCAGTTGATTCAAAACTTCGGCACATTCCTTTGCCCTAGAATCACCTATGAGACTGTTTTTGATCTTATAGTCAGATAACTGTTCAAATATGTAATAAATCATCTTCTCAACCACAGTTTTGGTATAAATGAAACACCGTACCTAAAATATTCGAGTAGATCATTCTGAATGGGCGTTCCTGACAGCAAAACTCTTCGTTTACAATCCAAACGATTCAAAGCGACATACGTCTGAGAGTCACAATTCTTGAGTCGGTGTCCCTCGTCACAGATGATAAGTCCAATAGGACCTGGAAGGAAGGAAGAACCGATTATCAATAAATTCTGATTACGAGAACACCCTCCAGGCCTCCAACAGTTTGAATCTGAGAAGTCCTATCATATTGCAAATATCTAGTTTTGTAACGTGGGGTGGGAAGCATTACCTTTCAGCAAAGCATCGATGTGAAGTCTTAGAGTCTCGTAGGATAGAATCAGTACGGGATACACAACTCTACGAGCAGTGACGAAACTCTCTAGATCGTTGTCAATCTTCTGCTTAGAACCACTGTCAATCGCTAGCGGAGTAACACGTCCTTTCAACCATTTCAAATACTCGTTTTGCCAGTTCTGAGCAAGGAATGGTTAATGACTAGCAGCAATATGAAGCTCTAAGTAGACCATTACAATGCTAAACCAAATAAGTATTGTTATGCAGACTTGAAATTTGACTAAAGATACATATAATGGATTCTAACAGTTGAAAGCAACAAAACAAGTATCACGGAGGCTTGATAGCACCTTACAATGTAACAAATGATCACCTTCACGAGGGAAGAAGGGCAGACAATCACTACTTTGGAAACGGTAGCCTCACATGTCGGACCTTGTTTCAGCAGAGTCCACGATAGCGTAACACACTGCAGGGTTTTACCGAGTCCCATCTCATCTGCCATGATGCAGCCGTAGTTACTTGGCGCAGTGAGACCCGTCACACATCTGTACATGAACCTCACTCCCTAATTATGGATATCGTAGATGAGGAATGGGGCACTTAAAGCTCGTAGTCATTGGTGCTTAGGATAGCATCATTCTCATGACTTGGAGAGGTTAGCCGATAAAATTGATAAAGTCAAGCTGCTTATTTTAATACTTATCGGCTATAGTACTTATCGGATGAGAATTGTACGTAATTTAGTTATTAATGGACATCATATCCCCTAATTTTGGCGTTAACAAAGTATTTTATCATTTTCTTATTCGCTGATCATAAAACGCGTGTCTCGTAAACCTCTCTTTGATGCGGTCTAAGAATGTCTCCTAAAACAGGGTCTACAACCACATGAACTTCGTCTTTTGAATCCTCTGCGGGTGTGTACAGTACTAGAGCGTTAGGGGCTTCTGGGTCGTGCAGTGCAACCCGGACTCCAGCTTTCCGAAGACCGAGAGATTTGCGGTAACCACCTGAAATGTTGGTGTAAATGGTAAGCGAAAAGTTTCCCACGCAAACCCAAAAAGTTTCCCACGCGCGCGCCGCGCCGCAATGCGCGGCTCTTCACTCCAAAGACAATAGAGAACTGTATAGATGATCTGCCATGCGCCTTACACAAAATCCTATGAACATTCAGCATTTAAAGAAAATGTTCCAGTTGTACCAAAATTGTCGTGAGAAGGGCCCATCAATATTCAGTCTTTTAAGAAACATACTGCCTGCACAATACACAATTCGAACAAGCTGCTACAAATTTCTGGATAAGTTATCATTCTACAAAGTGCGGATTGGCGCTATCAACAGTCCACTTAGCTTTTTGAAAATTTAACGTCCTTAAACTAAGAATTTGATATCTAGAAGACATATTGCAAGCCAAAAGGCAAGTAAGTTATTGGAATAAGATTCAAGGACACGCCATCAGGAGACATACTTAACGGGTCCGACGCAAGTGCGATTTTTGTGGCAATTTTGCTCGGACAACGACTTAAAATTGCTGCGTGAAAGTTCCACGAATTTCAAAAGAAAGATATTTCCTTATTTTCGGTTACACCTTGGGTCAAAAACGCCTGGAAAGTGATTTAAAGTTCAGAATTTAACTCACTTGCAACATAATTTGGTATGGGAATTTGGAAGGGCTTCGATAGTAAATTCCTAATCAGCTCCTCCTGAAAATAAAGAAGCAATAGTCAGCAAAAATAACACCAGCCACCTGAAAAAAAAACGAATGAATTTCGCCCAAATAATTAGTTGTAACCGTTACCTATCTACAATGAAAAAGTCACACTCAAATCTTCTCGTTACATATCTTGTCCTCCGTAATTCGTAAAAGCACAAACGTGTCCATCACAGGAAGTGAGAGGTTTATCTCACTCCTTCGAGTTGCTACTTACATGCGCTGACAGAGCTTCATTGTTCTCTTTGTCTTCTACGAACTCTCCTTTCGATCTCTGAAAGAATTAAATGATTCTACCTGTCAAGGTAATCTACAGGCATTGGAAATTAGACGACCTGGTCACATGATCATACTTCAGTTGGTTGTATTACAAAGTTTATGATAGATAGGATTTCAAGATACTCCATGCACTGAAAGTTTCAAGTCTACAGGTGGTTCAACTAATGTACAAAGTAAGCTCGTCAAGGCCGGCTCATTTCCATTGAGCGGAGTATGCTAGTTTTCACAGAACCATAAATTAAAATGTTATTAGGCATTTACTGATAACAATAAATTGATTCTTCTGTTACCACGAAAGTTATTGATAAGCGGTAACATGAAAGTGATCTTTCACTTGATTTTGGCATACCTTGTAAATTTGAGAGCAAATATCATCTGAACTGATTCTCTTCAATGATTGACTAGGAGCCAAGCTCCGTCTCTGATACAAATGTTTCTTTCAATGTTTTTTATATCAATTGAAAATCAAGGAATGAATTGTTAAAAAATTCGTTAAATTGATACTTGATAGAACACTATGATAATTAGATACAATTTACTTGAGTCGGTCCTTATATAATCTGACTTATTTTCAAAGCACATACCTATTTGAGTACTTGATACTTACCATTTGACTGGAATACTTTCTGATTACAGCATTACATCAGGCAAATAACTTCCATAACTTCGCCATCACATGCTGTATCCTATCCAGAAATTTCCATTATATACGATAATATTATGCGCTAATTAATTGTGTTTAAGAAGAAACCGAGCGAAAGTTAGAGCACTTATTACCGAGGAAAAGCCAAATTTGATAGGTTCACTAAGTTCAAAAGAAGAACGAGAGCAATTACCCAATAAGTGCAAAAGCGTAATTGTACAACTACGCGATGTTACCTACTTAATAGCGTATTGTACCACGAAACAACTGGTCATGAACTACGTTGTTTTCAGTAATTAGTATCAGTAACTTTAATAAAACATGAGTGAAACTAAATAAAGGTCAACGAGACAGGGTTCCCAAATCCTTCTAAATACAAATGATTCAATCGTTTTTAATAAATAATCCCCATAAAAATATCATTACCGAACAAAATTCAACTTGCTGATTTCAAAGGGATTTTATAACTTGTTCCTTTTACATTTGAACCCATAATTAGACGATCATATGTGCCTCGGATCGACATTTTATCAAAGCATCACAGCTGCTGACAGCCATGTTTATCTTAAAAACACAATCGACATTCAATCAATCTAAAACTGGAAGCTTTTATAGTTTTATCAAAACCAGGTATCAAACACACATTAATCTGCACTGAACATAATTCTAATAAAACTGTCGAAATGATGTTAGTTGGCGTAATTTCCTTCTGCTAAACAATATTTAAGACATCTAATACAAAAGCACGAACAGGCAAACATTGAGCTATCAAGGGTACCTACAAGAAAGCAGGAAGAATCAGTTTATATCAGTAAAGCAGTAATTCTGATAAACTAGTGATCTTCAATCATCATGGATCCTCTGGATTTATCTTTCCAGTCATCATGCCATGGACAGTGTTCCACCAGTTTAGAGTTCCTAAAGAGGACCCGCCATCCACCACCAGGCTATGCCCCGTGATGTACGGGGCAGTGAGCAGGAAGTGGGTTGACACAGCTATATCTTCTGGAGTACCCAGTCGCCCTTGCGGCACCTGTTTCAGAACGGGATTTATTTAAAGACTTTAGAAAGCAATCAGATAAGTAGGTATAACCATCAAAAAGTGTGGAATTGCATTCGTAAAATATCAGATCTCAAATTTTCGTGGAATGGCCACTGGTCAACAGTGATCAGGAATCTAGGGGGAATCGCACTACACATTCTAGAACACATTTGACCTGTTTAATTGCTTCTTTGAACATTTTGGGTCCGAAGATTCCGTAGTTCTTAACAGCAGTGTCAGAGTGTATGATTCCAGGTATCACGTTGTTTACACTTACACCGAATTCAGCTGGGAACAAAGCAGCATAAATCAGGTATAGGGATCGTTTTTTAAGCACGCAAAGGAAAACCATACAAGGTATACAAGTATCCCTAACACCGCCAAAACACCTACGCCGCTCATGAAAAATAGGCGGTTGAACGTCATAAAATTACCTATCACTTTGAATCTTTGATATTTGATGATGAATTCCTCTCAACTTCAATATAATAATCTAACTGCACATAAGATTTTTATTACTTTATCACAGAGCAAATATGGCCTGAAAGTCAGTGTCGGATAAGGTTCTTAAGACACTCAGCCCACTCCACAGCAAGTGTCTTTGAGAGAGCCTCCACCCCTGCTCTTGCTGAGACACTGTGAGCAAAGCCAGGCCATCCCCCGCTCAGAGCCATAATGATGTTAACTATGGAACCCCCGTTCTCCTTCATACAGGACTTGAACACTGACTGCGTGAGGAGAAAGGTGCCGCGCAGGTTCGTATTGACGACTGCGGGGTGGCATGATAAAGGGTGCAAGAGTTGAAGTTTAGAGGGACAATTTACTGAAAATCTCAGGTGATATTCACTTTTCATGTCATTGATCAAGCAAAATGAACTTAGATCACTTATCGTACTGAAGTACTGATGGATAAGTCGCTCATCTTATGATCACTTTTATCCCATGAATCAGTTCTCTGACCTGCATCCCAGCCATTAGGAGACAGCATCTCTGCAGGCATAACGAACTGGCCTCCCCCGTTGTTCACCAGGTAGTCCACTGCTCCGTAAGTCGTGGTGAGGGAGTGGAGCATGTGGTCAATGTCCTCCTGTTTCCTGATGTCGCACTTGTAGGGGATGGCAATGCCCCCACTTCCCTCAGGTGTGGAGTGAGATACATCTTAATAATGTGTCACTTTCAAGTGAGAAATTATAATCTCACGGTACCACACTGTACTCACAGGCAATTTTTCGATGGTTACTCATTGCATTTAAGCTCAAATTGGCAAAGGCTTTTAACCATTAATACTGTAAATGACATCTTGAAAATTATGAGGATCTGCTTCCCTCAGCCAAACTGTTGATTTCTCTGGCAGCGGGTTCCACGTTCTCTAATTTCCTAGAAGCTATGGCGACTCGACATCCCTTTTGTACCAGCAACTGTGCAATTCCTTTTCCGATGCCTGGAATTGTTAAATTCAATTTTAAGTCAACATTAAGGGAATAATTTTGATTTTAAGTTAAACACTTAAACAGCAAGTTTTGTAAAAAGCATTACATATTATATTCTCACAATCTCAGTACGAATAACAAAGAAGGAAAATAGAAATCTACAAACATTTCGATATAAACTTTTAATCTTCACACGAATGAATTACCTGTTCCACCCCCAGTCACAATGGCATTTTTACCAGCCACTAAGGAAGCCATCACAAGATAACAGTTAGCTCGGAATAACCGTGATTACATCCTCTTCTCTGCTTTAGCCATGATCCGAAGTCTCAGGCTCAAATCAATAAGGTCAATGATTAGAAAGTTAGACAATGCACAGTTCATCTTGCGCGATTTAAATCAGAGTAATTTGCTGTTCAGATATGTACTATTAGCCAATTTTGAGGTTACTTGTAGGCGTGCAATAATAAGTAATATTGCACTCCTCACATTGGCTAAAACACTAAGAGCATGGCAAATGGTCATGACGCTAATAAAATTATTGCACTCAGCTTCGCCTCGTGCAATAATTTGTGTTGTCGCACTCGGCCTGCTCCTCGTGCGACAGTACAAAATATTGCACTCGGCTACGCCTCGTAATAATTTCTATAAGCCAATTTTGAGGTACTGTAGGCGTGCAATAATAAGTAATATTGCACTCTCACATTGGCTAATACACTAAGAGCATGGCAAATGGTCATGACGCTAATAAATTATTACTCGGCTTCGCCTCGTGCATATTGGTATTGTCGCACTCGGCCTGCTCCTCGTGCGACAATACAAATATTACCTCGTCTTCGCCTCGTGCAATAATTTTTATTAGCGCATTCCCAGCCATGCTCTAAGCGTATATTAGCGCATTCCCAGCCATGCTCTAAGCGTATATTGTACCACCTGCGAGGTTTCAACAACAATTTAACAACAAGTGCTTTCAAGTTTCAATGAAAAACGTGTTTCAAACGACACAATTTAATCCACAAATCACTCATCATTCCAAAATATGAAAAAAGAAATTAAATGTTCAAACTTTAAAGAAAAAGAAATTTCGTAATTTCATATATTTTGGAGTTTCTGGGATGATCTCCAAGTCATAAACTTTAAATTTATAAAGGATGCCAATTCACAGAAAATATAAAGTCATAACCGTAAGGTACTCGCAAATTAATCAATCATCAATTAGTGAGCATTAGCTGTTCTTGAGATAGCGACTTGATCTCATTAACAAGTAACACGGCAGCAGCTGTGTCCGCACAAAGCCGGGCTCTGTCTAGGGTGTGTTGCCACTCCACTTCACCCCACCTGGGGAATATTTGTAATGTGAGATTACGACATTTGGCTAATTGCTTGCGCAAACTTAGGTACAAAACTTGTTATTTAGGTACCAAACGAACCATTTATTCAACTTCAAATAGGCAAATAGGTTCCTTGTTGGCCCTGATTTAACGAGCATCTTTTATTGAACTGAAACTGCGTCATTGGACCAAAATTTTCGAAGTTTCTCCAGAATACCTATGGTAGTAGTTTTGAATTGCACTACGTTTCATCAAAATTTCGAACTTTACCGAACTTCCTTAGCTCTTTTAAATTCAAATGAACTGCTTGCTATTGTAGAGAAAACATATGAGTTTCAAACCGAATCGGTATAGTTCCTCCTTTGAGAAAGAATCCTTAATTAAAAGTTGAAATAATCAGATAGCCTTTCATTTCAGAAAGAGAATATCACCTTTGCCGTCATGCCTCTCACATCTCTTTGCTTCAAAGCCACGGATCAGCCAATTCCCGCAAAGGATCTTGTGGAGCACATGCTAGAGTTTTTGAGGACTGACACTGTGTGCTACAGGGCACCACCTGAGGAGGAACAGCTGCATAGCATGGAAAACGAGAGGTTTAGTCTTTTATCTGATAGTGATGAAGAATTGAAAAAATCGCAGGACAAATTTAAAGTGATCATGAATAAGAAAATACCCACCAATTAAGCACTTACATACTACCTATGCTATTAAATTCGGGATATTATTTTCACGGAACTCCCTTGCCAAACAGGTGGAATCCCCTTACCACGTGGTTCTCAGACAACTACCACGTCCACCTGGCCATGACCACAGACATCACCCTCACTCCCCAACCAGAGCAAACCATTTCTAGGATTAGGAACCATCTTATGGACCAGCACTTGTGGACCATACCAGGTATGTTTGGTGGGTTATCAGATTTTCGAATTTAGTACCTTTTCATTGCATTAAATAAGTATTACTAAGAACCTAATATAAGTTTCCAAAATTCTCGATTCACTACCGAAATATACATTTTTGATTTTCCTTTTTGACAGCATACCACCAAGCCACCACTTCCCTGAAGTCCTTGGTGATATCATTGGCTCTGTTGGATGGGGGCCTCAGTGCAGAGGAAGCGATAGCATGTGCGTCTCTCGAGTCAGACTTTCAGATAGACAGGTATTTTCAAGATTTGCCAGCTCACTTTATAATTTTTCAGGCTTTGACATTATTCTGGAGAAACTTCGAAAATTTTGGTCCAATGACGCAGTTTCAGTCCAATAAAAGAGGCTCGTTAAATCAGGGCCAACAAGGTACCTATTTGCCAATTTGAAGTTAAGTTAATGGTACGTTTGGTACCAAAGTACCAAGTTTTGTTCCTAAGTTTGTGCAAGCAATTAGCCAAAAGTCATAATCTCACATTACAACAATTCCCCCAGGTGGGGTGAAGTGGAGTGGCAACACACCCTAGACAGAGCCCGGCTTTGTGCGGACACAGCTGCTGCCGTGTTACTTGTTAACGAGATCAAGTCGCTATCTCAAGAACAGCTAATGCTCACTAATTGATGATTGATTAATTTGCGAGTACCTTACGGTTATGACTTTATATTTTCTGTGAATTGGCATCCTTTATAAATTTAAAGTTTATGACTTGGAGATCATCCCAGAAACTCCAAAATATATGAAATTACGAAATTTCTTTTTCTTTAAAGTTTGAACATTTAATTTCTTTTTTCATATTTTGGAATGATGAGTGATTTGTGGATTAAATTGTGTCGTTTGAAACACGTTTTTCATTGAAAGCACTTGTTGTTAAATTGTTGTCGAAACCTCGCAGGTGGTACAATAGTACATATCTGAACAGTAAATTACTCTGATTTAAATCGCGCAAGATGAACTGTGCATTGTGTAACTTTCTAAACACTGACCTTATTGATATTATCCTGAGACTTCGGATCATGGCTAAATCAGAGAAGATAATGTAATCACGGTTTTTCCGAGCTAACTGTTATCTTGTGATGGCTTCCTTAGTGGCTGGTAAAAATGCCATTGTGACAGGGGGTGGAACAGGTAATTCATTCGTGTGAGGATTAAAAGTTTATATCGAAATGTTTCTAGATTTCTATTTTCTTTTTTTGTTATTCGTACTGAGATTGTGAGAACATATTCACTGCTCTTATAGAGAACTTGCTGTTGAACTTAAAATCACTTTAATGATAGAATTACTTATCCAATTCGATATAAGATCAAAACTATTCCCTTGTAATGTTGACTTATAATTGAATTTAACCAATCCAGGCATCGGAAAAGGAATTGCACAGCTGCTGGTACAAAAGGGATGTCGAGTCGCCATAGCTTCTAGGAAGTTAGAGAACGTGGAACCCGCTGCCAGAGAAATCAACAGTTTGGCTGAGGGAAGCAGAGCCTCATAATTTTCAAGGTGTCATTACAGTGAATGGTTTATAAGTTTATAGCCTTTGCCAATTTGAGCTTAAATGCAATGAGTTATCATCGAAAAGTTACCTGTCCGTGTGGTACTGTTTGATTATAATTTCTCATTTGAAAGTGACACATAGACACGTATCTCACTGCACACAACAGGGAAGTGGGGGCATTGCCATCCCCTACAAGTGCGACATCAGGAAACAGGAGGACATTGACCACATGCTCCACTCCCTCACCACGACTTACGGAGCAGTGGACTACCTGGTGAACAACGGGGGAGGCCAGTTCGTTATGCCAGCAGAGATGCTGTCTCCTAATGGCTGGGATGCAGGTCAGAGGACTGATTCATGGGATAAAAGTTATCATAAGATGAGCGATTTATCCATCAGTACTTCAGTACGATAAGTGATTCAAGTTCATTTTGCTTGATCAATGACATATCAAAGTGAATATCGCCTGAGATTTTCAGTGAATTGACCCTCACTTCAACTCTTGCACCCTCTATCATGCCACCCCGCAGTCGTCAATACGAACCTGCGCGGCACCTTTCTCCTCACGCAGTCAGTGTTCAAGTCGTGTATGAAGGAGAACGGGGGTTCCATAGTTAACATCATTATGGCCCTGAGTGGGGGATGGCCTGGCTTCGCTCACAGTGTCTCAGCTAGAGCAGGGGTGGAGGCCCTCTCAAAGACACTCGCTGTGGAGTGGGCTGAGTGTCTTAAGAACCTTATTCGACACTGACTTTGAGGCCATATTTGCACTGTGATAAAGTAATAAACATCTTATGTGCAGTTAGATTATTATGTTATTTAATGGCAGTTGAGAAGCATTCGAAATATCAATGAGTCCAAGTGAAACCTTCATGATGTTCAACCGCCTTTTTCCATGAGTGGGGAAGGTATCTTGACGGTGGTAGGAATACTTGACATTGGTTTTCATTTGCGTGTGTTTGTTCTCAAAAACGATCCCTATCCCTGATTTCTGATGCTTTATTCCCAGCTGAATTCGGTGTAAGTGTTAACAACGTGATACCTGGAATCATTCACTCTGACACCGCTGTTAAGAACTACGGAATCTTTGGACCCAAAATGTTCAAAGAAGCAATCAAACAGGTCAAATGTGTTTGTGTTATCATGCGATTCCAGGTTATATTCCTGGTCACTAAACAATCCCTGCTGGCCAGTGGCCACTCCACGAAAATTTGAGATCTGAGATTTTAAGAATACAATGCCAAAATTGTGCAGTTTTCCAATTTCGTACTTTTTGATGATTATACTTACATCTCATCGCTTTCTAAAGTCTTTAACCCATTATTGCCTAGTGGTTGCATATGCAACCACCAAGTTCAATCGCCCATAAAATTTGCAAATTTTGAGATAGGAAAATGGTTCATATTGCGTTTTGTAGGAAATTGTTTAAATTTTCATTTGAGACAGAAATTTGTAGGCTACAGTTTGATATGAAGCTGGTATAACTTGCCAAAGTTAAGGTTAAAATTTGAAAAATGACCTACTCTAGGCTCTTCACCTCAAAACTTGAAATTTGCCCCAAATGATTTGGAAATTTTTGTTCCTGATTCAGAATTGGCAGCTCTACAGCATGAAAGTAATTTCAGTTAAAATGGAGATTAGTGTGAACATGAGAATGTTTGAAACTATGCTGGTTGCATATGCAACCGCTAGGTGGGGCCTAGTGGTTGCATATGAAACCGGTTGCATATGCAACCACCAGGCTACAAGATCTGGCCTAGTGGTTGCATATGCAACCACTGAATTGTGAAATTTTCATAAATGGTTGCATATGCGACCACTAGGCCCACATTATTTGTTATTTAAGCTACATGCAGTCACCATTTTGATATCAACTAAAAATTTGAGTAGAGTTTTAGTGGTGCATCAAGTTTAAAAACATTATTTTTGACTTTTTTGAGTAAAATGCCGCTAAATTTTGCATCTGGAACTTTGTCATAATCAAATAATTTCATCTGATAAAAGTCATTTCATTCTAATATACGTTGGCCATTGCTGCATGAAAACATCAATCTATTGGCCTAACGATTTTATAAGAATAAGCAATGATTTTTGTACCAGACGCTTAGATTATATTTATAGTTTAGACTCAAGAAAAGATAGCTTAACAACACAATTCCTCTAATTGTGTTAGTCAAAATGAGCAATTGTAATCAATATGATTTTGGATGAAATTGATGGTTCTCAATTCTTAATTTACAATCAGCAAAACAAAAATCCTTGCTGGCCAGTTTATCCTTCCTTTGGCCCTATGCAATATTCATTCAAGGTTCTGTCCATATACCAAAAATGATTAATAATATGAAGTTATTCAGAGCCATTTGAGGCCCAGTGAATCATTGGTTTGTGGACTTCTTGAAAACCTATATTATGAAGATATAAGTAGGTATAATGATCAATTGATCAATGGGTGTAATTGAGTTCCCTTAATCTTTGAAATTGTGAAAGGATATTAGCCAGTACTATTTTTATAGTAGCTTGTGTCTTTCATTTCCTTATCCTTATTCATATTCTGAACTGCCTCAAGAGTCTAGAAACCCTCTAAGGAACGAATAAGTTTCTCTGGTTTGATAAGTTCAAGAATTCCGTTGAGGGCAGCAATTTCACACATCACAAACTAATTTTCATAATTCATATTATAATGTTCAGTTATACTAGTAAAGTAGTAAATTACTGCGGGAGATTGCCGGTAGTACTCCTCCGGGAGTATAACGGGTGCCCTCCGGGAGTACTCCAGGAGTCCTACGGGATTCTCACGGGAGTCCCACGGTAGTCTTATGGGAGTCCCCTGGGATTCCTCTGGGAATTCCTAACTGAGTTCTACGGGAGTCCCTCGGGAGTCCCCCGGGAGTCCTGCAATAGTCCCTCGGGAGTTTTCCAGGAGTACAACAAGAGTCCTACGGGAGTCCCTCGGGAGTCCCCCGGGAGTCCTGCAATAGTCCCTCGGGAGTTTTCCAGGAGTCCAACGAGAGTCCTACGGGAGTCCTGCGAGAGTCCTACGGGAGATCCAAAAGAGTCCTATGAGAGTCCCACGGGAGTCCTGCCAGAGTCCCACGAGAGTCCTGCCAGAGTCCCACGGGAGTCCTAAGGGAGTCCCACGGGAGTGCTCTGGGAGTCCTCCAAATACAGGAGTCCTATAGGAGGCCCACAGGAGTCCCAAGGGAGTCCCCCGGGAGTCCTGCAAGAATCCCACGGGAGTCTCGAGGGAGTGCCACGGGAGTCTCGAGGGAGTGCCACGGGAGTCTCGAGGGAGTGCCACGGGAGTCTCGAAGGAGTGCCACGGAGTCTCGAGGGAGTCCCACAGGAGTCTCGAGGGAGTCCCACGAGAGTCTCGAGGGAGTCCCACGGTAGTCTCGAGGGAGTCCCATGGGAGTCTCGAGGGAGTCCCACAGAGTCTCGAAGGAGTCCAACGGCAGTCTCGAGAGAGTCCCACGGGAGTCTCGAGGGAGTCCCACGGAGTCTCCAGGGAGTCCCATGGGAGTCGAGTCCCCCAGGAGTACTCCGGAGTCCGGGAGTCCCACAAGATTCCAACGGGAATCTTACGGGAGTCCTGCGAGAGTCCCATGGGAGTCCTACAGCTACGGGAGTCCCCCAGAAGTCCTCCGAGAGTCCCACGGGACTACGGGAGTCTCGAGGGAGCCCCACGGGAGTTCGAGGGAGTCCTGAGGGAGTTCTACGGGAGTCTTACCAGTGGACTCCCGAAGGACTCCCGTGGGACTCCCTAAAGACTCCTGTAGGACTCCCAGAGGGCTCCTGGGGGACTCCCGGCAGCCCCCGTAACACTCCCTTGGGACTCTGGCAGGGCTCCCAGGGGAATCCCGTAGTAATTCTCTTCAATAGTTGACTGACTGATATAAAATCTATGCAAGGTCTTTCAGGAGTTATTGCAAATTCTACTTTCAATGCATGGAATTGAAGAGGTTTATATTAATACAATCATTGATTGGTGTTTCCAATTTCAAGTTTGTACACTGTACAGTTACCATTTGTGTTATAACTCAGTCTTCTATTGATAAGCTCATACTTAAATTATGCAAATATTTATATTCCACATTGATTGGTAAAAATATGATAATATTATCATGATATGAAATATGGATAAATTTTGCTAAAAAGCTTTCACTTGGTTGCATATGCAACCAGGCCACTGTACAAATACAGGCATAATATATCCAGTTAAGCCTAGTGGTTGCATACAGCAACCATGCACCATTTGACTGGCAACGATTTCCCCTAGTGGTTGCATATGCAACCAGAGAGGATTTCTGGCCCCATGGGGGTCCGAAACCTCAAATTTTGATTGTAGAAGTTATGCGACCTCATCTAGACACAAAATCCAAAATTTCATCAAAATCGGACCAGGTTCTGACCTACCGGGCATTAAGGGGTTAAATAAATTCCGTTCTGAAACAGGTGCCACAAGGGCGACTGGGTACTCCAGAAGATATAGCGGTGTCAACCCACTTCCTGCTCACTGCCCCGTACATCACGGGACATAGTCTGGTGGTTGACGGTGGGTCCTCTTTAGGAACTCTAAACTGGTGGAACACTGTACATGGCATGATGACTGGGAAGATAAATCCAGAGGATCCATGATCTGATTACTTGTTTATCAGAATTGTCCGTATAAACTGATTCTTCCTGCTTTCTTGTACCCTTGATAGCTCAATGTTTGCCTGTTCGTGCTTTTTTATGTCTTTAATTATTGTTTAGCAGCAAGAAATTACGCCAACTAAACATCATTTCGACAGTTTTATTAGAATTATGTTCAGTGCAGATTAATGTGTGTTTGATACCTGGTTTTGATAAAAACCTCCAGTTTTAGATTGATTGAATGTCGATTGTGTTTTTAAGATAAACATGGCTGTCAGCAGCTGTGATGCTTTGATAAAATATCGATACGAGGCACATGATTGTCTAATGTCTAATAATGGGTTCAAACGTTCAAGGAACAAGTTATGATACCAAAAAGCTAATTTTGTTCGCTAATGATATTCTTGGGGAATGATTAATCAAAAACGATTGAATCATTTGAATTTGGAAGGGTTTGGAATCCGTGTCTTGTTGACCTTGATTTAGTTTCACTCATGTTTTATTAAAGTTACTGATACTATTACTGAAAACAAGTAATCTATGACCAGTTGTTTCGTGGTACGCTATATTTTAAAGAAGTAACACCGCATTGTAGTACTGTTACCCTTTAGCACTTATTGGCTAATTGCTCACGTTCACCCCTTGAAATTAGTAAAACTTGACTTTTCCTCGGTAATGAGTGCTCTAATTTTCGCTAGCTTTCGTATTATACACAATTAATTAGAGCATAATATTATCGTATAAAATTACAATTTCTGGATAGGATGCATCCTGTGATAGCGAATTGATGAAAGGTACTTGACCGCTGTAATGCTGTAATCAGAAAGCATTCTAGTCAAATGGTAAGTATCAAATAGGACATAATATGTAGTTGATTTGTAAATGAGTCATATTAGATGTGGACTGACTCAATTAATTTAACATATAATTCCTATAGTGTTCTATCAAGTATGTAAATTAACGAACCTCTTAACAATTTATTCCTCGTTTTTCAATTGATATAGAAAAATTAAAAAAACACATTTTGTATCAGAGACGGAGCTTGGCTCCTAGTCAATCATTGAAGAGAATCAGTTCAGATGATATTTGCTCTCAAATTTACAAGGTATGCCAGAATGAAATGATAGTTCACTTTCATATAACCACCTATCAATGAATTTTTTGATGACAGAAGAATCTATTTAATGTCATCAGTAAATGTCTGATAACATTTTAATTTATGATTCTGTGAATACTTGTATCTTAGTATACTCCGCTTATTGGAAATTGGCCGGCCTTCACTTAGAACTTACTTTTTACATTACTTGAATCACCTTTAGAAATGAAACTATCACAGTATCTTAAAATCCTATCTATCATAAACTTTGTAATACAACCATCAGAAGTATGATCATGTGACTAGGCTGGCTTATTTCCAATACGTGGAGATTGCCATGACTGGAAGAATGATTAACTTCTTTCAGAGATCGAAAGGAGAGTTCGTAGAAGACAAGGAGAACAATGAAGCTCTGTCAGCGCATGTAAGTAACAACTCGGCCGAGTGAGACAAACCTCTCACTTCCCTCTGAAGAACGCGTTTGTGAAATGTTTCGTGCGCACGGAGTGATAACGAGAAGATTTCCTTGCGACCTTTTGATTTTACATATGTTGACTATTGGATTGGGGCGAAATGGTAGTTGAGGAACATGACTGATTTCAGCGTAAAATAGCCCCCATTAGCCCCCATGGGGGGCCATGTAAGGGAAGCTAGTGAGGGGCTACGTGAGGGGCTAAGTGAGGGGCTAATCTTGGTGTCTAGCCCCCATGGGCGCTAATATACGGTGGGGGCTATTTGCATTATGTAGCCCTTCACGGTGAGGGGGCTAAAAGTTCACTTAGCCCTCACTAGCCCCTCACTAGCCCTTCACTAGCCCCTCACTAGCCCCTCACGTAGCCCCCATGGGCGCTAAATCTGCAATTTAGCCCCTCATAGCCCCTCACAAGACGTTTTAACGAATTTAGCCCCCATTAGCCCCCACGAATTATGTATCTACGCATTTCCGTGAGGGGCTATAGCACCCATATGAGGGGCTAAAGCCTTCATATGAGGGGCTAATGGGGGCTAAATTTGACTGAATGAGCTAGCCCCCACGAGAGTACATTTTGTCGTCAAAATGTCAAAATTATGACATCCATTAAACAATTTGAATGCTTTTCTTCACTAGCCCCTCACTTAGTCCTTCGAAACAATTTCCTAAATATTGTTTCCATTCTTAATTACTAGCCCCTCACTAGCCTACACCATGGTCATGCATTTCAATTTTAAATCAGTGCCTTGTTGATCGTAACTAAATCATTTATAAGTATAATTGCTGACGCAAGCTGTTGAGATTCAGCTTGCTAAACACGTATATCCCTGTTTGCGTTGCGGCGCCTGTACACACACCTATGCGGGCTTAGGAAAGATTCAGCACGCAGCACGGTGGCTTGAAATTCTCACCAATAATAGTTATAAAAAGACTAAGACAATTGTCGGCTGTTGACACACCCTCGTGAGAACTGAGAATCAGCGCCGTTGCAGTGTTGCACGTGCGCGGCGCTGATGCTCATCTCGAAGCTGGGCTAGTGTCCATATAACTCTAGGCTCTTGGCTTCATTATATCTATGATGTGACCTCACTCAGAAAAATACATTCAATTGCACCTAGCGCTTTAAGGGTTAGGGTTAGGGTCAGGATTTGTTAGGGTAGGATTTGTTAGGGTTAGGGTAAGTTAAGGTCAGGGTTTTGGTTAGAAAAATTACATATAACATATTTTGATATTTAGGTTTAGGATTCAGAAAATTGACGTCTAGATCTGTGACGTCACTCAGAGCCGTTTATAGGCTAGTGTCCTATCTAACTTTAAAAAGCTCTTCATTGTCTCGGGATAATGACGTCAGTCAGAAAATTATAGTTAAGCGCATCTAGCGCTTTAAAGGTTAAGGATTAGGAATTGAGGATTTGAGGTGACAAGGATTTGTTAGGTTTAGGGGCCAGGATTAAGGTGAGGAGGTTTGGTTGGGGTCATATTTAACAGCAGAGTTAGGATGCAGAAAAATTGACCTTTTGATCTGTGACTCACCAGAGTTATTCCTAAGCCCGCATAGGTGTGCGTACGCGCCGCGCCCTAATGAAGCGCGCATTTGGAAACCGACAGGGATAACTTTTACGTGTTTAACAACCAGAGTTATATGGGTCACATACTCACATACCCCGACCCGTTTATATGGGAGAAATACCAGGGTCCTCAATTTGGTTATCTATCATTACGACTAAGAGCAAGAAGAGGTCATACTCATTGTCATAGATAATGAAGGCTCCCGACCCTTGGAAGACCGACCCGGCGCAGGTTTTATCTTCCTCTAACCACTAACCAGTGGTGTCGCGCTTGCCTCTTAGTCTGTGCGATAAACCAGGGTCCTGGTAAGGGTCTACCCTCCACCGCGCGCACTTCTCTCTGCAGGAACAGTGAATGGGATCGGGACCCGCAAATGTCCGAGTGTTGTCCGAGTCATTAAGTAAATGACCTCTGCTTGCAGTTGCTCTTAGTCGTACGATGAATAACCCACTGCGACGCCACTCGCCAGCCGAGATAAGTTTTTCTGAGTGCATGGCACTGATTCTCACGAGGGTGTCAACAGCTCGACGGACATTGCCCGTCTATTTCTTCTGACTGGATGGCAGCTCGGCGGACGTTGCTCGTCTATTTCTTGTGGCTGGATGGCGAGACTCGAGAGCGCAAAGTGACGTCCAAAGGTGGAACGTTGCGCCGCGCGCGAGGTAGGGTAACATCCACACAATTGTCTTAGTCTTTAATAACTATTATTCGTGAGATTTCCACGCCACCGTGCTGCGCGCTGAATCTTTCCTAAGCCCGCATAGGTGTGTGTACGGGCGCCCGCGCAAGGCAAGCTGAATCTCAACAGCTTGCGTCAATTATACTTATAAATGATTTAGTTACGATCAACAAGGCACTGATTTAAAATTGAAATCGGCACTGGATATAATCAGCACTGGATAGAACTAGAGAGGTCACGTGATATGTCTCGAGGTATATCACGTGATGCCACAGGTTATGTCATGTGATGTCATAATTAGCACGTGACTGGCTAATGCAGCGCTACTACCTAACACCATGGTCTATCAATATATGGCTATGGTCATGGGGGCTAATGAGGGGCTAGTAAGGGGGCTAGTAGGGGCTAGTGAGGGCTAGTGAGGGGCTAGTAAAGGCTAGTGAGGGGCTAGTAAGGGGGCTAGTGAGGGGCTAGTGAGGCTAGTAAGGGGCTAGTGAGGGCTGGCTAGTAAAGGGGGCTAGTAGGGGCCAGTGAGGCTAGTGAGGGGCTAGTGAGGGGCTAGTGAGGGGCTAGTAAGGGGCTAGTGAGGGGCTAGTGAGGGGGCTAGTAAGGGGGCTAGTGAGGGGGCTAGTAAGGGGGCTAGTGAGGGGCTAGTGAGGGGCTGTGTGGGCAAGTAAGGGGTTGGTGAGGGGCTGAGTAAGGGGCTAGTGAGGGGGCTAGTAAGGGGCTAGTGAGGGCTAGTAAGGGGCTAGTGAGGGGCTAGTAAGGGGCTAGTGAGGGGCTAGTAAGGGGGCTAGTGAGGGGCTGGCGTGGGGGCTAGTGAGGGGGCTAGTGAGGGGGCTAGTAAGGGGCTAGTGAGGGGCTAGTGTAAGGGGGCTAGTAAGGGGCTAGTGAGGGGCTAGTAAGGGGCTAGTAAGGGGCTAGTGAGGGGCTAGTGAGGGGCTAGTGAGGGGGCTAGTGAGGGGGCTAGTGAGGGGCTAGTAAGGGGCTAGTGAGGGGCTAGTGAGGGGCTAGTGAGGGGCTAGTGGGGGGCTAGTAAAGGGCTAGTGAGGGGCTAGTGACGGGCTGGACAGGGGGCTGGCCAGGGGGCTGGTGAGGGGCTAGTAAGGGGCTAGTGAGGGGGCTAGTAAGGGGCTAGTGAGGGGGCTAGTAAGGGGCTAGTAGTAAGGGGCTAGTAAGGGTGCTAGTAAAGGGCTAGTAAGGGGGCTAGTGAGGGGCTAGTGAGGGGCTAGTAAGGGGCTGGCAGAGGGGCTAGTAAGGGGCTAGTAAGGGGGGCTAGTGAGGGCTAGTGAGGGGCTAGTGAGGGGCTAGTGAGGGGCTAGTAAGGGGCTAGTGAGGGGGCTAGTGAGGGGCTAGTTAGGGGCTAGTGAGGGGCTGTGAGGGGCTAGTGAGGGGCTAGTAAGGGGCTAGTGAGGGGCTAGTGAGGGGCTAGTAAGGGGGCTAGTGAGGGGGCTAGTAAGGGGGCTAGTGAGGGGCTAGTAAGGGGCTGTTAGTGCTAGTGATTAAGAATTGACAATAAGGGAAATTGTTTCGAAGGAGTAAGTGAGGGCTAGTGAAGAAAAGCATTCAAATTGTTTAATGGATGTCATAATTTTGACATTTTGACCACAAAATGTACTCTCGTGGGGCTAACTCATTCAGTCAAATTTTGACATTAGCCCCCATTGTACCCTCATATGAAGGCTTTAGCCCCTCATATGGTGCTATAGCCCCTCACGAAATGCGTGGGGCTAAATTCGTTAAAACGTCTTGTGAGGGGCTATGAGGGCTGGCTAAGGGGGCTAAATTGCAGATTTAGCGCCCATGGGGAACGTGAGGGGCTAGTGAAGGGGCTAGTGAGGGGCTAGTGAGGGGCTAAGTGAACTTTTAGCCCCTCACCGTGAAGGGCTACATAATGCAAATAGCCCCCACCGTATATTAGCGCCCATGGGGGCTAGACACCAAGATTAGCCCCTCACTAGCCTCACATGGCCCCATGGGGCTAATGGGGGTTATTTTACGCTGAAATCAGTCATGTTCCTCAACTACCATTTCGCCTGGATTGGTTGATGTTTGATAATTATAACTACGTTATTTTCATGAGGAACTGATTAGGAATTTACTATCGAAGCCTTTCCAAATTCCCATACCAAATTATGTTGCAAGTGAGTTAAATTCTGATCGTTGAATTATTTTCCAGGCATTTTGTAACCGAACAGTAGTTTGTTGAAGACTGAATGCTGATGGGTATTCTCATGACAATTTTGGTACAACTGGAACATTTAATTCAAATGTTGAATGATTCATAGAATTTTGCGTAAGGCGCATGGCATATCATCTATACAGTTCTCTATTGTCTTTGAAGTGAAGAGCCGCGCATTGCGCGCGCGCGCGGCGGCGCGCGCGTGGGAAACTTTTTGGGTTTGCGTGGGATCGGAATCTTTTCGCTTACCATTTAAAGGGACATTTCAGGTGGTTACCGCAAATCTCTCGGTCTTCGGAAAGCTGGAGTCCGGGTTGCACTGCACGACCCAGAAGCACCTAACGCTCTAGTACTGTACACGCCCGCAGAGGATTCAAAAGACGAAGTTCATGTGGTTGTAGACCCTGTTTTAGGAGACATTCTTAGACCGCATCAAAGAGAGGTTTACGAAACACGCGTTTTATGATCAGCGAATAAGAAAATGATAAAATACTTTGTTAACGCCAAAATTAGGGGATATGATGTCCATTAATAACTAAATTACGTACAATTCTCAGTCTTATCTACTATAGCCGATAAGTATTAAAATAAGCAGCTTGACTTTATCAATTTTATCGGCTAACCTCTCCAAGTCATGAGAATGATGCTATCCTAAGCACCAATGACTACGAGCTTTAAATGCCCCATTTTTCATCTCTCTACCCCTTTAGGGAGTGAGGTTCATGTACAGATGTGTGACGGGTCTCACTGCGCCCAGTAACTACGGCTGCATCATGGCAGATGAGATGGGTCTCGGTAAAACCCTGCAGTGTGTTACGCTATCCTGGACTCTGATGAAACAAGGTCCCACTTGTGAGGCAACGGTTTCTAAAGTTGTGATTGTCTGCCCTTCTTCCCTTGTTAAGGTGATCACATGTTACATTGTAAGGTGCTATCAAGCGTCCGTGATACTTGTTTTGTTGCTTTCAACTGTTAAAATCCGGTGATATGGACCTTGAGTCAAATTTCAAGTCAGCATAACGATACTTATTTGGTTAAGCATTGTAATGCTTCATATTGCTGCTAATTATTAACCATTCCTTTCTCAGAACTGGCAAAACGAGTATTTGAAGTGGTTGAAAGGACGTGTTACTCCGCTAGCGATTGACAGTGGTTCCAAGCAGAAGATTGACAACGATCTAGAGAGTTTCGTCACTGCTCGTAGAGTTGTGTATCCCGTACTGATTCTATCCTACGAGACTCTCAGACTTCACATCGATGCTTTGCTGAAAGGTAACAATTCCTGTCCTACGCAAGACCACTAGATATTTACACCATGATAGGACTTGAGGACTTCTCATATTTTAACTGTTGGAGGCCTGGAGGGTGTTCTCGTGATAAGAATTTATTAATAATCGGTTTTTTTCCCAGGTCCTATTGGACTCATCATCTGCGACGAGGGACACAGACTCAAGAATTGTGACTCTCAGACGTATGTCGCTTTGAATCGTTTGGATTGTAAACGAAGAGTTTTGCTGTCAGGAACGCCCATTCAGAATGACCTACTCGAATATTTTAGGTGCGGTGTTTTGATTTATGCCAAAACTGTAGTTGAGAAGATGATTTAGTACATATTTGAACAGTTATCTCTATAAGATTAAAAATAGTTTCATAGGTGATTATAGGACAAAGGAATTTGTGCCGGAGTTTTGAGTTAACTGATGCTGGGAATATTTTCAAAACTTAGACTCATTTTTTATAAGAAACAAAACCTAGGATAAGATTCTAAGACTAGGATTTTGAAAACAATTAAGATACCAAGTTTCTTATTAGAGTTTGTGATTAATATGCTTTAATATGTTTGGTCCATAACGCTTACCTTACAGCCTGGTACACTTCGTGAACGAGGGAATGTTGGGTTCCATCGCAGAATTCCGGAGAAAGTTCGAGAACCCCATCCTGAAGTCACGAGACTCCTTTGCTTCGGATAAGGTGAAGGAGCGGGGAGAGGAAATGCTGAGGGAGTTGCTGGGTTTAGTGAACCGGTGAGTGCTCAAGATGTCTTAGACGTGAACTACAGCTTCGTCACACACAGGAATCATTATGAGGTTTCAAGCCGTTTGAGGCCTCAGCCCTTAACTGACTAAACTATTAATCGCGTTTAAATTTTTCGTCTTTCCTGTTAGGTGCATCATCCGACGTACAGCTGCCATCCTCTCCAAGTACCTGCCTATTAAGATAGAACAGGTGGTTTGTTGCCGTCTGTCCCCCGTCCAGACAGCGCTGTACCAGTCCTTCGTGAACTCCAAAGCCACCCGGGCTGCCCTGTCAGACGAGAAGAAAGCGGCTGTCGGGGCCCTCTCGTCCATCACAAACCTCAAGAAACTCTGCAATTGTGAGTATTACTATTCTCAATGCTGAGTGTAAAATCTATCAATTATATTCGATTAGAAAGTGATGAGGCTAACCCTTGCTTACATGGTGAGTTGATGTTGCCATTCTGCCTGATGTTCACGCATTGCATACCTGAAAATCAGCCCCACAGACCCAGCGCTGATAAAAGAGAAGGTAGAAGAGAGAGCTCCTGGCTGGGAAGACTGTCTGGAACACATCCAATCCTTCTCTTCCAAACAAATAACACCTACTCTATCAGGTTCAGTTATTTTATTGATATACGCCTATACACCGGAGGAGTTGCTGAATTTGCTGCCTTTATATTTCACAAAAATTGAAATTACCTGCCGTTATCAAGTCAGCTCTTCTGATTCTGTGGATGAGTGCTTTGAAAAAGGTGAATGTTGGCTAATAAGCTCGATCAAAGTTTTATAGCCCTCTTGTTTCTTTCCTTGACATTCAAAGTATGAGTAGCGGTGGATCAATAATCAGTATCCCTCGCTAACACCATGTTTTCATCAGGGAAGCTGGCCGTTCTCGATTGTATCCTTGCATCTACAAAAGCTCGAACAGATGACAAGTTCGTCCTTGTCTCCAACTATACTCAGACTTTGGATATCTTTGAGCAACTTGCCCGACTTCGAGGGTATGCTATTTTCCCTCCCCAAAAGAATCAAATCATTTGGTTTTAATTCACTGAAATGGATGCAAATAGTACAATTATAAATTCTTGCTTCGAATTATAATTCCCTTGAACGTAATATTCAAATCAAATTTGCAATATTTTTTTTTCTCGTATTTCCTGGATCACACTTCTCGGGCTATTGTCTCAGTTACCAATTTGTTCGGCTGGACGGATCTATGACAGCTAAAAAACGGATGAAGATAGTCGACTCCTTCAACCACCCTGAAAGCAAGGATTTCCTTTTCATGCTCAGCAGCAAAGCTGGAGGATGTGGTCTTAACTTGATTGGGGCTAACAGGTAAGCTCGTTAATTGAAGGTTAATTAAATAGGCCAAAGAATTCATTGAATCGTCGCATAATGTACCGCAATCTTAGTAAGATTGAAGTTTTACTGAGACTGCTGATGTCCAGTAACTCCACGAATATGTTTTGTCTCCCTACAGACTGGTTATGTTCGACCCTGATTGGAACCCTGCCAACGATGAACAGGCCATGGCCCGTGTTTGGAGGGACGGCCAGAAGAAACCGGTTTTCATCTACCGACTACTCACAACGGGAACCATAGAGGAGAAGATATTCCAAAGGCAAACCCATAAGAAGGTGCTTATTTTCATTTTTCAATGTCATTAAATTTTTTTAGAATCAACTAATCAAGTAAAACCATGTTATCTAAATATTCACACTGTACTAGTATTACAAACTGCACGAATTAAACTGTTGACAATGGGTGTAGAGGGCTAGAAATCAGTGAGTAGAAATCGTGTATAATTGTTAATTAATTATGCACTAACTTTGCCACATACTGTGACCGATTGCTCCATTTTTCTTCGATTAAATTTCAAGGTCATTTGAGCGAGTGGTTAAGAAGTAAAGCATGCCTGATTCAATCAAGGCTTCCCAAAATGCAAATAAATTGGGCCAATTCTTGAGTTCATGTTCCCATTGATCATGATAAATGTTCATTAAATCACGCTCATTAATTAAATCACATTCTTCAGTCTTTCATAATGATAATTAAAATGTCCATAAAATTATGACCAAAGTAAATGAATAGGATAAGATTGTGTCTTCTTGTTGGATTCAATTGTTCCTCAAATTCAATGATTTTTTGTAAGTTCACGATAGTAACTAGTGTCCTTTCCATTTCAAATAGAAGATTCAGGTTGCTTCTTCGCTGAGCTATCCCCTTTGGAGTTTGTCTGTGCAGTGCTGAAGATCGTACTTTTATCAGCGCAAGTCACCAGTCTCCACACGAACCTCCCGAACCTCTTGTTGGTCAGCGTGTACAGGATGGGGTTGCAGTAGGCGTTCACCATGACAGTGCACATCACAACCATCTGCAGGCCCTTTGGGGTCTTGGGGTCGATTCCGTTCCAAACGGTCCAGATCATCAGAGGGATCCAGCTGATGACAAAGGCCCCAGAAAGAGCACAAACTGTCGTCAAAGCTCGTCTACCTGACGCATCCTGCTCACCTCGATACCGGGCTGACATAACGAAGAGGACGATGTTGATGATGAAAATGGATACAACTGGAACAATGACAATGGAACCCCAGACCAGCCTGAAGGGTATGGCTGCTGCTTCATTCTGGTAGATGGTACTGAAGCACTTGGCTGACTTCTGTGAGAACACCGCATCTTCCCCGTAGCTCAGGATCATGATAGATGGAATGGAAGCAATGATCCAAATGATAGCAATACAGATCTTTGTTTTGCCTTGCGTCATTCTATTCATGGGAGACATGAGCAGATTGAGGCGGTATGCGGTAATGGTGAAGACTGTCAGGGTGTTGACACCACCTGGCAGAAATGGGAACTGAGCAGACCAGAAACACCATGCTTTGCCGAGAACGTATCTTTTGACGCTGTAGCTGATAGTGGCTGGTAGCATGTTGGTGAAGATGTACAGCAGGTCGGCGATAGCCAGGTTTTGTACCAGAAGAAGAGACACTTTATCGATCTGAATAGCATCGTATCTAATGGAGGAGTAGAGGACTATGGTGTTTCCTACGATACCCAGGACAGTGGCTAGAGTTGTGTAGATGGCGAGCGGCACCAGTTGGGATGTGGTCAGCAAGACTTCCAGAGAGCTGTCGTTAGTTGCACCCATAACAAGCTATGGAGGGTGATCATTACAAATCTACAAGAATTTACAAAAAGATGTACAAAAAATTAGTAACTGAAGTGAACACATTATTTTATATTTAGGCAAAGCATTTGCTTTTTCCTTTTCAGCTATACTCAAAAAGAAGTTAGGATCTACAGATAGGTACAACTGATAACGGTATTATATTCTTATGTTCATTCCAACTGATTCAAGAACATATTATTATCCAGCTCTAGTATGTCAGATGATCTGACCTCAAAAGTGAACTGATAGTATATGAATGAGAAGTGAATAACGATCATAAGCTTATATATTCATACCCTGAATCTCCTGTTATCTACCGTCAACAAAAAGAGATTCCTAATTCTAGGATCATCATTTACCGTTGACTTATTGGCTAGAAATTGCTACTCTTCTGCAGAATTGAAAGCGGATGAAAATAGGTATCCTGAGAATTGTTTTCGGTTTCCTGAGGATGTTATCATCGTCATATCATTATATATTTGACTTCATGATAATGTTATGTTGAAGAAACAGCAATTGATGTCTCAACAACATGATCTTATGAACTGGAATGTTAACACTGAGTATGGGTGGGGTTTCTAAGGGAGGTATGCTACAAAAATGAGAATGAACTGCGAGAGATCCAGCCAGTCCGCCAGATTGAGATAACCAGGTCACAGGGGCGTCGCCCGGAGTGAAGACTCTGGATGGGAACCTGATACATCCCTGATGGCCGTTTTACCGAAGTGGTCCAGCGAATGCCACTGCAGAGTTCCATTCATCACTAGATGCCAGACTGCCCTCTGATTAATTTTAAACTTTTAAAAGGCCCGTCAACCAAAAAATAAGTGTATATGTTTTGAAAATGTGGAGGAAAATAGGTCTTATTCAGAATGAATGTTTGAAATCGTTTCCTGATTTTGAGTACTTGCGTTGCTTGAATAGCCAACGTTTGGATTTCAATCCGCTCGTAAGGTTTTAACAATCTGGCGTTTAATCAGAGCATGCTTTTCCCAGGGTTTGAGCAATGTGGTGGTTGACTGCCAAGAAAACGTGGAGCGACATTTCTCCCTGTCCGAACTTCGAGAGTTGTATTCTCTGAAACTTGATACTCTCAGTGAAACACACGACAAGTGAGTATACGGGTTTTTCTCATATCTAAGTGTTTTTCACCAATCAAATCCTCGCCAAGTGGTTCCGGCAGAGATGACAAATCTCTGGATTTCGATGTAGAGACAGCAATACAGAAGTGCTGAAATGTAATCTGAACATCGTTCTCTGCACTTACTATTTGAAATTGACGAGTAACCTGCTTTTCAGACTGCAGTGTAAGCGGTGCGTCAACGACATCCAAACCCGAGCACCCCCGGAGGAAAGCGACACGACGTGCTCCGTAGCTCAGTGGCACCACACAGCCTCCAAGCACAAGATCAAGGACTTTGCCCTGCATGCCGCCTGGGACACTGCTGTGTCCTTTGTCTTCTTCCAGCGCTCCCATGAGAAGGTTTGAATGCTTCTTCCAGCGCTCACATGAGAAGGTTTGAATGCTTCTCGCAGCGCTTCCAGGAGAAAATGTGAGACTTGTTGCGGGCCTAGGCCTTCCACGTTGGTCGTTGATAGTTATTTTATTCTATCATCATTTCTCATCTTATTGATATCATGTAATATTATGAAATATTTTAAGCTTATTAATAGTTTGCTTTACATGCCTTAATCCCTCGATTCCCCATAAATTTGTTATTTCGTTTTCAAATTTAAGTGATATTATTTAAATTCTTCATTTCACAGTCGATAAGTTGATTTTTTGTTTCGTTAATTCTAATAACTTAATTAGTTTGAAGTTTTTTGTTGCATATTTCCGTTGTTTGAGAGATTAGACGTTAAATGAACTTTGAACGTCCGAAAGAAGAAACATTATCAAAATATACCTTGAAGTAATCTTCGGCTCACTGTTGCAAAACGTTACCTTATTTTCAGTTTGAATTACCTATTTAATGAGTAGAATTAACTAGTCGGTTGTATTATTCGCATAGGTTAGTAGGAACAAAGCAATACTAGAAGTGGTAACAATAAAAGTATTTCCATAAGTACGAGACTATCCTAGATTTAAACGCTTGGACTATCAATATTGTTACCCATAACCTGCACCCTTATCTACTTTACCAATATTGGCGGCGTATGAGCTTACCCACAGGATTCTGAAATGATTATGACATCGACATCGACCAATCAACGTGCTAATTCACGGTCAACTCGCGCGCTGATTGGTCAATGTCAAATGGACCTGTGGGAAACCTACAATACGCCGTTGATTTGAGCTAGCGAAGGCAGGACCATGGATTTGGTACGGGCGCCCTACAAACGAACACGTGTGTTAGCAACCCAAGGAGAGGAGATGGAGCAGCACATAGTGACACCAGGGGATGTTTAGGGGGGTTGTGGAAATAGGAGGGTAAGAGTGACGTCATTATCATAGGTTTCAATGTTCAATTGATGAGTTGTAAACGCCTACTTTTCACGATTAGCCTTTCCATTATTTTATGTGATTCATTGAAGGGGTCGAGAGTGGAAATTAGGCGACCTTAGATTTCATGAATTATGTACTTCATCTATGATAATGTGATCACTATTGTTTTTCTATTTTTCGTGTGTGCTTGAATGGTTATGGTTCCAGTGTTGGTAATGGTAATGTAACATTTTATGAAAATACATCGATTAGTTCCTTTCATAGTACTACAACTGTAGTAAAGAAGATAAAAGTCTAGTAACACAAACAAGTGCTAAGGAAAGTACTTTGATCGGTCCTCAAATTTTGTCATTGATGCCAAAATCGAGACTTCTCATTTAAGGAGAACAAATCAGAATCCATAACAACAACAACAACAGCAACAACAACATAGAATCCCCCACATGTCCTCTCAGATCGTTTGCCCCATTATATCCTCACTTTTCTCTGTTACTTTTTACAGATTAATCATAACTCTCTCTAAACTGCTCCTTTTTCAGGGGATGTTATCACTCAGAACCTGGATTTCATGAAGTCCCACGGAACTGCTCTTAATCAGGAGAACATCTGCGCTACTGTAGCTGGTGCTGTGTACAAGGTTCGTTCTTGGTATTGGTATACATTCTAACACAGCTGTGTTTCGAGTCGAGAATGATAATGATTCTACGGAATTTCCGATTGCGTGGTACCATGTTCGTACGTGGATAGTTTGTAAAAATCAGCATCACGCACGTACAATAAATATTGGTCATGTGGAAATTTCAGAGGTCGTTCTCAAAACGGACTGCTTTGGATCATGATAGTGGCATCACGTCGATGTCGTGAGTTCTAAGAACACCTTTTCAATTTTCCACACGAACGCCAATTCCTAAAACGAGATACTGATTCAGCAGTATAACACTTGCGAACACGGAGATTTCAGGTTTATTCTCATTCCTGAAACTAGCGATGTTGTGGGATTGGAGTGATTTCATGAGCACCATATAGCGTGGTGAATCCTTGTTTTTGGGCAAGTAAAAAGAAATTCCCATCCCCTTAAGGTAGACAAGTTGGTGTCAGTGAAGGGTGTCAACAACAGATACAGAGGTGAAATCGGGGACGTTCTAGTGGGGAGGGTAACTGAGGTGCAGCAGAAGAAGTGGAAGGTTTGTGTTGTGAAAGTCAATCATGGTCTGACGAATCTGAGTCGATCCTATTATTTTTACTGATTTCTCCCGATTCTCATCACTTATTAACTCTCCTCTTTCCAATTCCAAGCTACTTTAGTTTCTCTCTATCCCCAGTTCACCTTTCTAACCCTCCCTTATTGACTATCTCAGGTGGATTGTGGATCTCGACTAGACTCCCAACTGCAGCTCACCTCGGTCTACCTCAGGTAGACTGTGGATTACGGCTAGACTGTGGATCACGACTAGACTCCCAACTGCAGCTCACCTCGGTTTATCTCAGGTAGACTGTGGATCACGACTAGACTCCCAACTGCAGCTCACCTCGGTCTATCTCAGGTGGACTGTGGATCACGACTAGACTCCCAACTGCAGCTCACCTCGGTCTATCTCAGGTGGACTGTGGATCACGACTAGACTCCCAACTGCAGCTCACTTCGGTCTATCTCAGGTTGACTGTGGATCACGGCTAGACTCCAAACTGCAGCTCACCTCGGTCTATCTCAGGTGGACTGTGGATCACGACTAGACTCCCAACTGCAGCTCACCTCGGTCTATCTCCCTGGCAATGTTCTGCGGAGGAAGACCCTTAACGATGAGTTGATGATGAGGGAGTACTTTACGGAGGGAGACCTGGTTGTGGCCGAGGTGGCTGATGTCAGTAACATTGACGGGATGTTGAAACTTCACATGAGGTCGAACAAGTACGGGAAACTGCCGGAGGGGGTGCTTATCAAGGTATGAGAGTATGATGTGTTGTGAAATTCTAAGCAAATGGGCGCTGATCACCGACAGAATACTAAGATACTGCCGTCTGCCAGTACTGAGGCACCAGTAGAATGTTAAGTGCTGCTAGTACTGCTAGCACTGGCAGCATTATTGTACTGAGGCGCCGGTAAAAGTCACGAAATTCTCTGTGAAGGGCACTTAGATACTAGCAAAGCTAATGAAATAAATATATGGCATACTAAGACCTTTGATCATTGAACTGATGAATATGTAGTGATGCAGCTAGTTGTTTATAAAATAAGTATTTATTGTTCGTCTTGATGCTAAGGTGGGAGATAATTATTAAACGCATTATATTGTAGCCCCTACATCACCCTTTATATTATTGCCACAAATTATGGTCGAGTGATCCATTTTAGATTTTAATAACACTGCAACAGTATATTAGCATAGCAAAGTATCCTATCAAGTACCAAGTGTGATGATTAATAAACGTAGTAAGCTTTTGTAGTCCCTTCTCTGCCTATATGATACACCTGAATTATCAGGTACCAAGTGTGCTGATAAAGCGTAGTAAGCTTCACTTCCACCGACTGCCCTGTAATGCCACTGTTATTCTGGGTAACAATGGTTATGTCTGGGTAGGCCCCCACTTTTCTCCTGATCAACCAATAGGTTACTCAACAATAGATACTTTGAATCTCGTCCCTTTTTATCACGATATCATATTTTTTCATTGAATTGAGCAATTGGCGATAAGAAGGTTCTAGTTATTATTACCGGGATTACCATATCGGCCATGTTTTTAATCCTGGAAGTATCCCAAATCGACCCAGTGGGTGCGTGTCTACGTATCTTATAGATCCACAAGTTTCCAAACTTGTGAAACTAGTAAACCAATCCTCTCTACCAATAAACCAATCCTTTCTACCAATGATACTTCGCCAGATAGAGCCGCTCACTATGACGTCACGGGAGACAATAGCCCGGCTGTGCAACGTCATCCGGGCTCTGGCGGCCTACGGAGTGCAGCTCTTTGACACCATCATACTCACTGCCTACGACATCTCCATGAAGTACAAGGTAGGGGAACCCTTTGACACCATCTTTGACACCATCTTACTCACTGTCTACGACATCTCCATGAAGTACAAGGTAGTGCAACCCTTCCCCTTATATATTCTCTGAGACCTATAGGATCCAAAACATGGTCAATCTACTAACAAATCGATCTGCCCTCAAAATCTTCAATCAAATCCAGAATTTTCTAAGCTCTTTTGACCCCGTATCTCCATTTCCCACTGTCGTCAGGTGAAGGAGCTCCTGAATGCCGAAGTGATGGAGCATGTGGCTCAGGAGAGCTACGAACACTCCCTGCACCAGAACCTGTGAGGGTGTAAATACCAGAACCTCTGAGGGTGTCTACACCAGAACCTGTGAGGGTGTAAATACCAGAACCTCTGAGGGTGTCTACGCTGAAACCTCAGCTGATTCAGAATTTTAGGAACATTATTATCCCAATCTGATATGACTGAACGTGAAATCTTGGAAATCCCATTGAGATCATCAGACTTTACGGGAATTGTTATTTAGCAGTCTGATTCAGTGGAAGATTAATACATCAATCTTACGTCTCTCGGATCTTATTGTATGACATGAGAAAATTATCGTACCTATCGCAGGGTACCTTTTTTAACTTTATTAGCTCATCAGACTTTTTGAGAATTTGAATGAAGTCTGATTTGATGGCATTTTGATGACTGATCATACTGAATGAAAAGAATTTTTTGTGGATCAGACTTCATTTATGTATCATTGACAGCCAATTGGCTATTGTGTTGGAAGCTCCTATTTTTTGTTTCCTTTGTCTAACCACTACAATCGTGATATTTTTACTGATCAATGAATTTAAGCTTTGAATTTATATGTTTGGATTAGTCATGATCTCGTGATTTATTAGAAAGTACATAGTAAACGGTTCTTTTGTATCTTATCTACTTATTTGGACGACTAACAAATCTTTATTTCCCTAGCTTCATGTTGATCATGCAATGAACCCTTCTAGCGTTACATCAGGATAATGCCCCTTTCCCGACTTGGTACCTTGATCAGCAACCTCGCCATCTCACGATGTGCAGCCCCTTCCTCCACTATGATTACACGCGGGGTGCACCAGTCTTTCAATAAAACTCTGAGATGCCAATCAGTGATTACAATAACGTTTAAGTAAAGAAGTAAAGAAACTTTTAAGTAAACTTTTATTTTTCTCTTCAGGAATACAAACAAAAAACACTCATACACAAAAGATAAATGAAGAATAAAACGTCTTATATACTGGTAATTCTATACCGTTTGAGAATCTGTGATCTGGTCACAGTCTCTGGCAATACTCTGGCATCAGCCTCGTTACTGAAGTAAATCTCAGGGTTATTACTGACTGTTTCAGGGGTTCACCACTTACCACGAGACCCAACCAAAGTGTACCGGGGCGGAGCTAAGTTCTACATGGGGGCGGAACCCGCTCTGATCCACTCTCCAAACCCCCTAAACACTGACCCTGCCATGCGGACCACGAGGGAGGATGTCAGGATCATACACGGTAAATAGCCCGGGGTAAATTATACACCGAGGGTAAATCATACGCAGGGTTGACATTTACCCCTGGGGAAAAGTATTATAATTCGGATATTTATACGCTGGGGATAAATTAAACACCGGGTAAACTAAACAGTAAACACCAACACACTGACACCAGAACACTGGCACCAGTTTGCCCTGACACCAGTTGGCCCTGACACCATTTCACCCTGAAACCAGTTCGCACTGACACCAGTTCACCTTGACACCAGTTCACACTGACACCAGTTTACCCTGACACCAGTCCACCCTGACACCAGTTCACCCTGACACCAGTTCGCCCTGACACCAGTCCACCCTGACACCAGTTCACCCTGACACCAGTTCACCCTGTCACCAGATCACCCTGACACCAGTAGAGAGTTCACCCTGACACCAGACTGGTGTCAGGATGCACTGATGTCACCAGTTAATCCTGAGACAAGTTCGCCCTGGCACAAGTAAACCCCTACACCTGTTTACCCCGACAAGATTTCACCCTGACACTAGTTCAACCTGATACCAAATCACACTGAAGCCACCTGCCTGACATCACTACCTTGACACCACCACCCTGATTTCTTTTTTATTCGCGTTTTGAATACACTTCTGTGCTGGATCAAATATTTTTCTGATCTCAGCATCATTGGTTTATCTGCATTCAGTGATCTATTAATTGATATTTTGACCAACGTCAGAACTGCAATATTGAAATTGAGTAGACGAACTTAGGAATAGGAATAATAAGGAATTCGGCTTCCCAACTCTCATCAATAATCCACCACAGAATATAAATTATATGTGTGCACTCAGCACTAGGTATATGATACAAAATGTCTCTCTACCCGCCTATCTTATATCTGAGTATCTGTTATTAACTGCCTCCGTGCAGGTCCACAACACAAACTGAAGAGGACGGGAGGCAGACACCCGGAAACAGGGAAGAAGCTGTTCATGTGTCGGGGAGGTGGAGTGGACAGGCAGGAAAGGGAAATAATGCGACAAAGAGTCCCGGTGAGTCCCTGATTTTAGATATTTTCGTATCAATACATGTTTCCCAGAGACACTCAACTAGAATTGAATCTTTGGTGTCTAAACTCTTTAGTTGCGCGATGAGATAACGCCGCGCACGAACTTCTTGCGGCGAAATGTAATTTTCTATGTTTTCGCATAATTAAGTACTGGCGCACTAAAAAAGCCTGTGCCTCGTAATGAAATGAAAAGTCGGAAATGAAATGTCGGAACAAATGAAAATTCACACTCTCAGTAGACAGTATGTCTATTTGCTATCATTTTCTTGAACTTCCTCCCACTGCAGGAAGGGAAGGCAGGGGTTCTCAAGTACCGAGTTATTCAGATACAGGAGTGTGAGGTACGGAATGTGGACTTGGCGCTCATAGCTGGACCTTCTATCGAGTGAGTGGGCAAGTACTCAGGACTTAGGTAGGTACCTGCTTACTTGCCATCGAGTACTCAGTAGAGTGTAAAACTTGCCATTGAGAATTCTCTACAGAATATTCAGTAAAAACCGCCACTGAGTAAGATATTCACTACCGATCGTATTGTGGAAAATTCAATTGTATAGAGAACACTGAGGTCGCAGGATCTATCTTATTAAGTCTTCCAAAATACGAGAATACGCTCCATGATGCTCATACCACGGATTACAAACACCACATCATATCCATGACTAAAGTGCAACGTCACAGTGGTCACCACTCCCAGGTATATAGTCCAGCCGGAAGGGCTGAATGTTGGGGATGTTGTGGAAGCTAGTAGGACCCAGATAGGGAGCATCAAACCGGGATGCTGTTACCCCCTTCATCTCATGCCCGTTGGTAAGCCATGCTTTGAGTTTGTGTATAATGGTGGTCGAATCATGCTGTATTTTCCGATAATTTCATGATCGTTGAATAACCTAGGTAAGGTTTCTTGACCTTTTGAGGCGTGGCGTGTTGCGCCGCGCCCGGGTGCTTTTTTGCTGCAAGTGACAGCGCGCAGAGTACTTTCAATGCACCGCGCATAAAAAAGCACCCAAGTGCGGCGTAATACGCCGCGCCTCAAAAGTTCGAGACACCACGGAACTCGCCATTGAACAAGTATTGTTATTCCACCCCTATTATCGCTCGATAATTAATTCATCCACCCCACTCCGCTCAGTGAATGAAATTAGTTACACCGCTGTCCACTGCCGTGGTGTAACTATTGTTCTCCCACTCAAAACAGTTGTGTAATTAATGCGTTTTACTGTGACTTACTTAAAGTGGACCAATCAAAGTGAACCATGACTTTCGCTCTTAAAGTACTTGTTCAGGAATGGTAGTGCATGGAGTGGAGGGCTACCCCGGTGGCGGCTCACACTTTGCTCTGAACTCTGGGACTGCGTGTGAAGTGCTCCAACATACTGCTGCCAGAGACAAGACCCTTGTGAGGCATCCTTCAGGTATTTTAGAGAACATAATGTGAACTTCTTAGTTCTAAGACCATCTTCAGCATGTACTCGTGTAGTCCGGATGAGTGTTTCAATTGAATTGAAATTTGTATATCTAATCGAGCACAATAACGAAGAGAAATAAAGAACCATCTCGCATCAGGTATATCTCAGTGGCTTGAAAGTGACTGCTTGGCTACCATTGGGAAGGTGAAGCAGACAACCCGAGCAATAGAACCCCTCGGTTCTTGGAAGGTTTGTTGCGAATCTTTATGCATACGTAGTACGTACCATGTACAGTGTAATTAATATTGTGACTTGTAATGTATAATGTGAGCAATAATTATCGTTCATCATTATCACGGACTTTAGCTTCATCGGTTTTAGGGACCTTAAACTTCACGAACATATTCACTCATGATCCTGTCACTTCAAATGCTTAACAAAATACGTTTTATGGAGAAAATTTTGTGAAGGATTTAGATTTTACATTGATCCCAATTCCAAAAACATTACAGTCAAAGGACTCCTAAATTGAGAACATTATTAAATGATTCATTATTCCAGTTCGATTCTGGCAACCCTCTCAAAATACGCAAATGATGCGTGCGATACAATATCATTGGTAACAAATAAGAAGCGCGTGATTGTATTTCAGACTCAAATCAGCAAATAAAAATAAATTCAATCTTTCATGAATTCTGCTTTCCACTCCATCTTTATGTAATCAGGGAGGTATTGATCCTTGTATAAGTAATCCTCCGCGGTTAGAAACTCCATTCTAGCCTGTTTAGCTTCTTTAATCGCATCAAAGTAACAGCTCACTTCAGGGTTCTCATTAAAGTTGTATTCTGACATCAAACCCTGTCCCCAAACATTGAAATTTCCCCAAACATCAGCTTTGACTGTGTAGTCTGTCAGATCTGTCAAGCTAGTCACATCCTCGTGCAGGTCTTTAGTGTGAGTGTGGACACTGCAGTACGGGCCCTGAACTGTTCTTAAAAACGCAATGCAATAACTTACCCCCTTTGAGGATAATTCGTTCTGGTAGGTAGCTCTAGCCAGCAAGTTACCATCCCCGTCAAGGGTCTCCACTCTGAGGCGGAGGTAGAATTCCACATCAGATACCTTCCCCGGGAGAGGATTCATGCGAACTGTAAACTCGAGGTTCTCATATGCCCCCACATTAACAGGAAATGTATCAGTCTTCACGCTCCAATAAGTGCCGCCCTCACCGACTATGTTCGGATTGTCGATGCCTGGCCACACAACCTCAGTCCAGTTATCACCACTCTTGCTGCAGTTGTACCCGCCACATCTCTCCGCCCTTCGGAGCATCTTCTTGCACCTCTTTTCCTCTTCAGCAGGGAGTGTCCCATCTCCTGCTTCACAGCCCGGAATTTCAAAGCCCTTTTCCAGGCACTTGCCTAGTCTATTTTTGGTCTTTTTGCAACCTGCAGCTGCTGCAGCACCTACGATCATCATCGCCAGAACAAGCTTAGAAATCATATTGTTGCTCTGTCCACGCTTTGCTTGTTAACCTATATGAGGATTGATGTTATGATATTACAATCATTGTGATGGCACTGAGACTCGTGTCGTAAAGGTAAGCCCAAGGCTGGGCCTAACTTGAGTTATTTGGAAACGTTAAATGATACAATAACATTTTAAGGGGCGTAAGCCTGATAATTTGGAGAACATTATTTTTGAGATAGGAGTTGGCCTGGGTGTCCAGGCCATGTGCCAGCATTTAGACGGTGGTTTTTATTCCAGTACCAACATTGCTCATTTGAGACTTCGTAGCAAAAATCAAAATCTGAACCAAAGGAACCAATGGTATTTCTGCCTTTTTTACGAGAATTCGCTTTAGTAAATCAGCATTTCATTCTTGTCAGAGCGATCGGAAATTCACTGTTTTATCTAGCGATTTTAACCCATAAAAAGCTCCCAATTCCAAACAACCCACAAATATTATATGGCTATGTCTCAAAACAGCCCTAAGTCCTAAAGCCTAACGGTGACAGTTCGAACTGCAGTTTTGTGTGCGCGGCGTGAACACATATAAATATTAAATAACATGTCTGTACGCCGTGTACACATAACTGCAGTTCGAACGCTACAACAACAAAATCCTTCTAAGAAAATCTTTATCTTCTTCAATGTTTCGAAGTTGAAGACCAGACAAAGTTCTGGTTCTAAATCAACATCATTCAATGTGAAATGTAATTAATTCATTTTAGTTATTTTTATTTTCCACCTACCATTACCCCGGCACACGTGGCGAGGGCAGGTTGGAGTAGAATAACCACGTGATTAACGCACGTGATTCGCTCTCAACCAGTCACAAAGGATATTCTGTGAAGCAAACACTAGAACGGATATTGCCTTTCATTAAAGCATTATCCAGATTTAGTTATAATTCACATAGCTAGTATACACCTAGTCTTTAAACATAGATTCTAATTAGACATCACTCAACGATGAATGTGTCGAACAACGAGCTTTTGTTCAAGAGTTACCTGAATGATATATCACAGGAAATTAAGCGCAAATGTAATTATTAAGCACCAAAGCCTCATAAATAAATAAAAGTGCTTAATTTCATGTTGGCTTAAAGGGGTTCTCTGCTCCAGAAAAAGTGCTATTTTTCATGATCCAATTTATTAATTATTTCTGTAACAATAATCATGGTGAAATTCCCATGTTTCTAGGTGCCTCCTATCGCGAGATATCGCACCTTTATTTTTATCTACAAACTACAGTACAGAATTGCTGAAGTCTGTTCACCAAGTCTTTATAGTTAGTAATCCAAAAATAATAAAAGGAGTAATTTAATATCATGCTCATATCATGCTCATATCATGCTCATAGATTTATGCAAGTGTCAAAATGTATGAATAAAGGAGATTCAATGATTTTAATAATAATTTAAGGCCTAAAAACCAACAAGTGCTCTGGGCTTACAAAGGGTCATCAGTTGGGCAAGGGTGATTATGAGGCACAAATGTACTGCACACGGTTTTTCGGCTCCCTAGCCCAAGAAACCTACACCCCCGGGAGCCATGGACACAGACAGTGAGTACATTGCACTGTATCCATCCCGAACTGAAACCAAACTAAAAAATAAGATCACTCAAATATATGAAAAGCATGTTAAATTTTAAGAAACTGACAAACATGCGACTCACAACTGGTTAAAGTTTCATACTCACTTCATGACAGCAAACTCAAGCTGAACAAGGAAAGTAAACAACGTAGAACCAAAGGTATAAGGATAAAATTAAAACACGAGACACCGAGTCTAACAGAATATTACACACCCGCAGTGGTATGTCTATGAGATTAGGCACCCGCAAAGTAAGATATAAAAATAGATAAAGTAAACACGGAGGGAGGAGAGCACTGAATGAAATCAGATTAACAGGAAGGTAAAAAGAGTCACAATGAATGTAAACACAAAAGAGGCGTTACATAGAAGAAAACCTGACAAACACACTCTCACACACATACAAACATACACACAAACGAGAAACTTTACTGAGAAGTATGAAAAGAAAACGGAAAAAGAGCATGAAAAGGCTGAGCACAAACAGCGTAAAACGGCAGTTTTTTAAGGTACCAGTTTTATGGCAAGAAAACCACAGTTTTATGAAACAAGAAAGCTTTTTAATAAGTTAAAAATAGAAAATATAGAAATAAAAAGGGGAAAAATAACGTGGAAGACTTAAAAAGAGCACATAAAAAGAAAGAGAGAAGAGGAAGATTTGAAAAAAAATAATAATCTAAATGAGAACAAAAACCAGTTACTAAAGTACTAACCAACCAAGTTCACGCAACCACTGTTCCTTCCAACCGACACGCAAAGGGTAACCTGGGTTCAAAACAAAATAAGACATGGTGAACCAGCATTTCTGTCGTCATAGGAGGAAGCCAGGACGTCTATGGTGCTAGCAAAAAGAAATAAAATAAATCAAATTCTAATTAACCTAATTAAGCTAGAGACGACCTGAAAACCAGCCCTGACGCATTACTGTCGACAGGTATCGTGTCAAGTGAGGCACTTAGTCCCCGGTCAAGCCCACTCACTGCCCTGATGTATTTTTGTTAGTCGTAGTCCACAGGAATACGTCTCTCCCCTTCTCCCATTTCTCACGCGCCACTTACTGCGTGAGGCCGTGAGGCCGTAACACCCGGGTATCCAAAATCAATTATTCCTTTTTCGTATTTTCCTTGCGAGAATTCTCGCGAGGAAAATGTGCAAAAAAACGTGTTCAAATTTCTCGCGAGTATTCTCGCGAGGAAAAAAGGTGGTTTTTCTCGCGAGAATTTTTGTACAGGAACTGCGGCGAAAACATTTCTCGTAAGTTTTCTTGCGAGTTTTCTCGCGAGTTTTCTCGTAACAGGAACCCGGGTGTTAGTTACCTCGCCGCTATATATTTAGTGTTATTGTAAAGTGTAACTCAGAAACTATTATTCTCCCTATCCTCCAACACGAGTTTCAATCCTCTTATACGAACCATCATCTGGCGCGAACTGTCGCCCAACAACTCTAAAACAAAGTTCCTACCAATATCCAACTTTCTCAGCATCCAAGTTTCTACAAATATCTAAAAACTACCATACTCTATTCATATCTTGAACAATAGCTTACCGTCATAAGTACCTCTGATCAATCCTCACACACTTCCACATCAAACGAAGTGTTCTACAATTCAGCAATTAGCTCTTTATTTCCAATAGCTATCAATTGTTCCTACCCATCTTAATATCATAACATGGCTGCCGATCAGCAGCAACAGCAGCTACAACTGCAAAGGCACGTCACAGCACGCAGTCCTTCTGAGTTTTCATTGAAAGATAAATTCGCCACTTGGTCAAAACAATTCCGCAACTACTGCGAATTACTTAACATCCCCAATGCTAACAGATACAGGACACTCCTGTCATTTTTGGACGCAGAATGCTTCACGATCATCGAAAATCTGAATCTAACAGCAAACCAAAGAGCTAACATATTTGAAGCAGAGCCATTCCGTCTGATCAAAAATGCTCTGTCGTCTCGTGAGGAGAACGTACCTCCGGGCTACGCCCTCAAATATCGTAAACAGAAGGAAGGAGAGTCAATTGAGAAATATGCAGCTGAACTAGAACGACTCGCCCTCGAGGCCTTCCCAAATGAACAAAACATTAGGGCAAACCGTACCCTCATAGAGAGTTTCATAGCTGGTGTACGAAACGATGAGTTGGCTATCAAACTGCTTCAAGAGAATTTCGATAATCTCGGACCAGCAATCAATCGAGCCGTCGAATACTTTCAGGCACTGCAAACTCGGCGTTTTATCAAAACAGAGTCTGATTTCCGCCCAAGTCTCGAAAAGGTCTATGCAATCAAAGAGACCGAGAACATTAGCAATGAGACTGTCGATGCAGTGAATTGTGATGAAACAAGACTTTCAGGACAGTCCAATACGCAAACTATGACTGATAATAAGCAGCAAGCAAACGCTCAGCCAAGTTTCAATGCACCATACCCTCCTTATAACCATGTGCATTCGCTTCAGAATCAGATTCCCTGGCAAGCAATGAATCCCTACACCCAACAATATCAAAATACATACCCACAATGGCAGCCCAACTACATGCAACAAAATCAGCCATTATTCTCAAACCAGTACACACCACATCCATTCAGGTCCCAAAATACAAGAGGAAATGGTTATGGTCCCAGACCACAATCAAACAACAACAGGCCGACTGTTGTCTGCTACTTCTGTTCACGACCCGGACACACACGTCCTAACTGTCGCCTCTTTCAACAAAGTAAGGCACAAAACCAACAGACACAGCCCCTTTACTGTACTTTCTGCAATAAAAAGGGTCACAACGCCTCGACCTGCTGGCATCTGAACAACACGAGCTCTGGCCAAAACGCACCAGATCAAAATTCAAAAAACCCGTTCAGACCAACCTAACTCCGAGGAAAGATTTGGTCTCAAAAGGAGTTAATGTAACAAAACAAACTCCCAGGAGAAACATTAGCAATAAATCGTATGTTAACATTGCTATCTTTGATACTTTTTATTATGCACTTGTAGACTCTGGTTCACCTGTTTCCATTATTGATGAAAGTGCAGTACCAAAACAATTATTATCAAAGCTTACAAATTGTCCACTGAAACTTACCGGTGCTAATGGTAAAAAATTAGAGACTTTAGGAAGTTTGACCGTAACAATGGGATTCTCTGAAAATTCCCCAAAGCTTGAATTACAAGCCATTGTAGCTCGCAATCTCTGTGAGACTATATTAATCGGCTCTGATTTCCTGAACGACCATTCTTGCATATTAAATTACTCTAATCTAACCTTCACTGTCGATGATTTAACAGTGCCACTCTTAAAAACATCCCAAGCCAAAACTCCGCGTTCGTTCAAAGTGAAGGTGGCTAAAACTATAAAAATTCCACCAAAAACGGCAGCTAATAATGTGCAATGCTCAACTCTTACAAAGGGTTCATCAAAACGATGTTATATCTCAACTTCAGGAATCCTGAACCCAGCAGATAAACTGCTTTCAAAGAAATTTAATTTCTCCTTACCAAACATCCTCCTAAATGTAACAAAAGGTTCAGGTTATATCAGCATTACGAACCCACATGAGCACCCAATCACTATTTATCGCAATCAAATCATTGGCATTTTCAGGGAAGTTCAAGGTGAATCCGTAAATTTCTTAAACCAAGGCTACACTTCGCAGCACCAGGACTCATGCTCCGTTAATACGATGGAGAATGAAGCAGATGATCACGATACTACTGAACTGCTTTTCAAAAAACTTAAGATCGATGAAAACCAAAATATTTCTGATCATCAGAAATCCATACTAAAACAGTTGATCTCTAAATATCGACATATATTCTACACAGAGGGTGATGCCCTACCAGCAGCAAACTTGCCTGAGCACGAGATAGTATTAGATACTAATAAACCTATCCAAGTGCCTTACAGGCAAATTCCAATAGCACTTAAACCACATGCTGAAAGGCTAATCAACGATCTCATGAATAAAGATATAATCGAACCTAGCAACAGTCCCTACCACAGTCCAGCATTTGTCATAAAACGAGGAGACAAATACAGGATAGTAGTTGATTACCGACAAGTTAACAAACACGTAATTCGAAACTACCAACCACTGCCGTCTATTGAAACTATTACGACAGTTTGGCACGACTGTAATTTCTGGTCGACCCTGGACCTCCATCATGCATATTTTCAGGTAAAACTTAGTGAGAAATCTCGCAAAATCACAGCCTGTTCCATTCCAGGTGTTGCATTCTTCCAATTCAAGCGAATCCCTTTGGGAGTGTCCAGTGCTGTCGGTTACTTTCAGGGTTTAATCGAACGAACCCTCATGGGACTCAAAAACAATCTCAAACTAGTCGCCTATATGGATGACATCGCCACTGGTTCTCATACATTTGAAGAAATGATTTCTAACCTTGAGCAAATCTTTAAACGTCTTAGTGACGTTGGGCTTCTTCTTAAACATAAACTACAGTACAGAATTGCTGAAGTCTGTTCACCAAGTCTTTATAGTTAGTAATCCAAAAATAATAAAAGGAGTAATTTAATATCATGCTCATATCATGCTCATATCATGCTCATAGATTTATGCAAGTGTCAAAATGTATGAATAAAGGAGATTCAATGATTTTAATAATAATTTAAGGCCTAAAAACCAACAAGTGCTCTGGGCTTACAAAGGGTCATCAGTTGGGCAAGGGTGATTATGAGGCACAAAATGTACCGCACACGGTTTTTCGGCTCCCTAGCCCAAGAAACCTACACCCCCGGGAGCCATGGACACAGACAGTGAGTACATTGCACTGTATCCATCCCGAACTGAAACCAAACTAAAAATAAGATCACTCAAATATATGAAAAGCATGTTAAATTTTAAGAAACTGACAAACATGCGACTCACAACTGGTTAAAGTTTCATACTCACTTCATGACAGCAAACTCAAGCTGAACAAGGAAAGTAAACAACGTAGAACCAAAGGTATAAGGATAAAATTAAAACACGAGACACCGAGTCTAACAGAATATTACACACCCGCAGTGGTATGTCTATGAGATTAGGCACCCGCAAAGTAAGATATAAAAATAGATAAAGTAAACACGGAGGGAGGAGAGCACTGAATGAAATCAGATTAACAGGAAGGTAAAAAGAGTCACAATGAATGTAAACACAAAAGAGGCGTTACATAGAAGAAAACCTGACAAACACACTCTCACACACATACAAACATACACACAAACGAGAAACTTTACTGAGAAGTATGAAAAGAAAAACGGAAAAAGAGCATGAAAAGGCTGAGCACAAACAGCGTAAAAACGGCAGTTTTTTAAGGTACCAGTTTTATGGCAAGAAAACCACAGTTTTATGAAACAAGAAAGCTTTTAATAAGTTAAAAAATAGAAAATATAGAAATAAAAAAGGGGAAAAAATAACGTGGAAGACTTAAAAAGAGCACATAAAAAGAAAGAGAGAAGAGGAAGAGTTGAAAAAATAATAATCTAAATGAGAACAAAAACCAGTTACTAAAGTACTAACCAACCAAGTTCACGCAACCACTGTTCCTTCCAACCGACACGCAAAGGGTAACCTGGGTTCAAAACAAAATAAGACATGGTGAACCAGCATTTCTGTCGTCATAGGAGGAAGCCAGGACGTCTATGGTGCTAGCAAAAAGAAATAAAATAAATCAAATTCCTAATTAACCTAATTAAGCTAGGAGACGACCTGAAAACCAGCCCTGACGCATTACTGTCGACAGGTATCGTGTCAAGTGAGGCACTTAGTCCCCGGTCAAGCCCACTCACTGCCCTGATGTATTTTTATCTACAAACTACAGTACAGAATTGCTGAAGTCTGTTCACCAAGTCTTTATAGTTAGTAATCCAAAAATAATAAAAGGAGTAATTTAATATCATGCTCATATCATGCTCATATCATGCTCATAGATTTATGCAAGTGTCAAAATGTATGAATAAAGGAGATTCAATGATTTTAATAATAATTTAAGGCCTAAAAACCAACAAGTGCTCTGGGCTTACAAAGGGTCATCAGTTGGGCAAGGGTGATTATGAGGCACAAAATGTACCGCACACGGTTTTTCGGCTCCCTAGCCCAAGAAACCTACACCCCCGGGAGCCATGGACACAGACAGTGAGTACATTGCACTGTATCCATCCCGAACTGAAACCAAACTAAAAATAAGATCACTCAAATATATGAAAAGCATGTTAAATTTTAAGAAACTGACAAACATGCGACTCACAACTGGTTAAAGTTTCATACTCACTTCATGACAGCAAACTCAAGCTGAACAAGGAAAGTAAACAACGTAGAACCAAAGGTATAAGGATAAAATTAAAACACGAGACACCGAGTCTAACAGAATATTACACACCCGCAGTGGTATGTCTATGAGATTAGGCACCCGCAAAGTAAGATATAAAAATAGATAAAGTAAACACGGAGGGAGGAGAGCACTGAATGAAATCAGATTAACAGGAAGGTAAAAAGAGTCACAAAGAATGTAAACATAAAAGAGGCGTTACATAGAAGAAAACCCAAACACACTCTCACACACATACAAACATACACACAAACGAGAAACTTTACTGAGAAGTATGAAAAGAAAAACGGAAAAAGAGCATGAAAAGGCTGAGCACAAACAGCGTAAAAACGGCAGTTTTTTAAGGTACCAGTTTTATGGCAAGAAAACCACAGTTTTATGAAACAAGAAAGCTTTTAATAAGTTAAAAATAGAAAATATAGAAATAAAAAGGGGTTTCTTTTTTAAATGATTGTTTGCTGATTAGATATGTTAGTTAAAATTAAACTCAACTATTTATGCATTCATTTTGGGACAATAGGATGGGAAATGAGCCCATCTTGCCTGCAGTAAATTCTGATAGTTTTCATTGTGAAATCAGTACTTTAAGGCATCAGCTAACTCCGAGATACCTTCACTCACCCCCTTAATATTATTTGATCTGACTTCAGTTCATTCTGAAAGTGAAACTGTTCACTCTTCAGTAGCAATTTACTCTACGTTCCTTCTTACCGTAATACCGGTCGACCAGTTCAATTATATTTTGACAACTGTCCAGTCCGACTAAAATTCACTTTTTAACAAGTTTTGACAAGTTTCAGTTCTGAAAAGAGTGCAAATGCAATGTAGGACCTGTCCTCTCTAACACCAAACACTCTGGCTCATGAACTCATGAAAATAGTCCCGGTTTAAACAAGTTTTATACTCTGACACAAGTCCACTCCGGTCTATAATCTTACCGACTATAGCACATGTTCACTCTGAATCTATATTAATTCCCATTCTAGCCGATTCCGAAGTAGGTTCACTGTTTCTTCTAACACCAGTTCACTCTAACAACAGTAAACAACCGAGTTCAAGTTCTTAGCCGAGGCCGAGTTTGCGTTGTTTTCTGACTGACTCCAGTCTACTCTAACATCAATTCAATCTGACACTAGTCCGGTTTTATCACAACAGCTCAGTGATCACTCGGACACCAATTCACTGATCATTCTGACACCATTCCTGATTCCAACATCAGTTCAGTGTTAATCTTCGACTGGTGCCAGAGTGAATAAGTGCGAGAGTGACTCTGACACTAATTCACCCTGACACCAGTCTGGATTCCAACAACCTTCAGTGTTCACTCAGTTGCTCTGACAACAGTTCAGCTGACGACGATAATCACATGATTTTCGAAAGCTCCTGATTTAAAGTTTATCGTATCATTTAAACGTTTTAACTTGCTCTCTAAGTTCACTCTGACTCAAGTCCGGATTCCAACAAGCGATCAGTGTTCACTCAAATGACAAAAGTTCATTTTGACACCAGTCTGGATTCCAACAACCATTCAAACAAGAGTGTAAACTCTGACAACAGTTCCCTCTAACATCAGTCCGGAATCTGGATTCCAGCAACAGTTCATAAAACTGTTTGGTTTACTCTGATATCTTTTCACAGCTGTTCATTGTCCATGTAAATTGTAAAAGTGCGTTACTATACCTATGTTAATATTACTGTGAATATGCATTATGATTTGTACATAGTAATAGTATCAATTATCATATTTAGTCCTAGTCAATCATGATGAATAAAACCGCTTCAAAATGTGTAATTTGGAAAATCATCCAAAACCTTAGTGTAGTGTTCCACGCCCGGAAAACCGACTCGAAAAACCGCGCGGAATTCCGCCTTTTGAAAAACCGGAAAAAGCTTGGGTTGTTCCATGCAACGAAATTCCGAATCAGCCAATTTGAAATTGAATTATTGCCATGCAAGAGTGTAAGTGTGTGTAACAATTAATATCTGTGTAGTGTGTGTAATGTGTAGGTGAGTCTGGGTGCAGGACACTGCAAGTCAGCTCAACCTTTTTACAGACTCACTTCTTGGGACTTGAAAAGACTGTCAGGAAACCAGAGTTGACACGATCAATTATAGCATATCTTTAACTCTCTGACTCCCTGAAACCATTCTTACGCTTCACTGATGACTTAAACCATTCCTACGCAGCTCTGGCCACATGTCGACGTATTATTATTAAGTGTATTAGAATCACTGAAAGTCTGGCACACTGACGTTACGTATCACTGACACCAGTCCGGCACATTGACGTTACGTATCATTGACACCAGTCCGGCACATTGACGTTACGTATCATTGACGTCAATCTGACGCTATATAGCACATCAACTTTCAACTGACACCAGCCTGGGATAACACTGACACTAGCCTGAGTTCTGACACGCTGACACCAGTGGCCAGTTTGGTACCATGACCAATCGCCGACGACTATCTGGTGTATGCGTGATGTTTACTAGCCGATAGAATTAGAAAATTATGTCGGAAAATAACGAAGAAAAAGGTGTCTAGAATTTGAGACTCATAGAAGTTGAGAGATCTGAATAAAGTTTCAATAGCCTAGCCACATATTTCTATCTCAAAAAATCATCTAACTCACCATTTGTTTGAAAGGAAACTGCTGTCTAGTTATGAATATAACAAGTGTATGGCTATCAATTAAGGTTAAAAAACTTTAGATCAGTACCTTCCTAGATTGTGTTTCAGGCTTCCAAAAATTACATTGACCAATTTACTATTCTATGTTTGTTTTTGTTCTTTGAAAGTTGATGAGTGAAGGGAGCTGTGCGCTGTGTAATGTGTGTATCTGCTATGTACATGATAATAACCTAGTCTGTACACGTTGATTGCGTTAATTAGATCTCTAGGCAGAGTCAGTCCAAAGTACTTCCTGCAATCTCCGATTTTAGTTTGTTTTCGAGCTTTTCCTATTTCTTCGTGAAATAGGGGAAAATCAACTCAGTTTTTCACCGGAAACCGCGGATTTTCATCCGTTTTGCTTTCTCGGTTTTTCGCACACGGAATTCCGAGCAAAAACCGGGCATGGAACACTACACTTAGGTGAATGTAGTAAATTCCGTCCATGAACTAGGATGAAATACTAAATAAGCATGCTAAAAGCTTAACAATTTCACCAGATTTCACCTATTTCCCACTACAATAGTACAATAAGCTGTTTCACCTGTATATAACACTGCGCGACAGCATGTTATGTTGGTGCTGGAGGACGTCATCGCGTTAAATTTTAAACCGCAATAACTCATGAAGTAATAAAGATAGAGCGATGGGGATTTCAACATTCTATTACATGTATGTGAGATATGATAAAATCATAATGATTTCAATTTCATATGAAGTCAATTCTATACCAGAGAACCCCTTTAATAACATGTTGGCTTAATTTTCTTATCCATTATAGGTTTCGAGAAATTCTGGGATTTTACACGGCATCAAATTCAGATATTTTTCATCTTCAGTACTGCAATGTAAAATAATGATGAAAGTACTGAATCGCAATAATAATTTTTAAATATTAATAAAAATTAGTAATGGAAATTGGAATAATTCAATCACCCTCGACTTCAGCTTCAATCTATACTACTCGTCTTAAGCTTTCACAAGGATTGGATCTGCATCCTGCAAGTCATGACGACTGTTTCTTATTTAGCTGATTGAATACTCACCACTCAATTTTAAATATTATTCAAAGTTAGTCATAGTTAGATCATGCCACTTCAATTTTCAACAAAAATTTGAAACTTTCAGGCCAACTTTTTCCATTTTCGTCCACGATTTGAATATTTCCAATCTTTTTCGTTAATGAATGATTAATTTCTATATTATCGCAATTACTAAGCATCAAAAGTCATAATTTCCTGAGAAATGTTATTATTAGTGCGTTTAACTTTGAAAAAGATGAAATAAGAATTTTTGATGCCCTCTAAATTCACGAAAATAAGAATTATACAATACACGACGAGGTTCTCAGCATGACTTTAATGTCCATGATAATTATGTCCGATAAAGCTGTACATCATACGGCACACAATCGTCTCCTCAGGCCTCCCGTGCAAAGGGCAGGAAGCCTCGTAGGAACAGGCAAAGACACAAACACTGGAGGAAACGAATACTCGTCCATCGAATGGATCAGAAGTGGGCTAAACGTACCAGTAGATACTTCGATGATAGACCCTGGGGTGGTCAATGTTTTGTTTCTTAGCTATTGTTCTGGAGTTCATTAGCTTGAATGGTGCATGGAACCTCTGTTTTATGAACCATTAAACCTTGTCGATTTCATATCTTATTACTATTAATGACGTATGTTACGTATAATTATAAAACAAACTACCGCTCGTTTCAGGGTGGTCAGGAGAGTTTCTCTCCCGAGTTGTTCGAGCGTTTCAGGTATCAGTTTGGGGACAGAAAGCCTGAGTACTTCATTCGAAGACTACGAAACAAGGATCCTAAAGTCATGAAATTCATCAATACTAGGAAATACGAGCCGAGGGAGTGAGTTTCAACTTTCCTAATTTCTTCTTTTATAAGTAAATTCATATTATATTGTTTCAAATACCCCCTACAAATATCACTCTTATCGAACTCCTAGATTTTAGTGTAACCCCTATAAAATATGTTTGGCATATAAATCTTTGGCATGATATCCCGTTTTCTTTCCATTTGCTTTGTTGGATGATGGTACCTCTCAAAGCCACTCAGTTAAATAATTATTCTAATTAATTCTCGACCATTTTAAATTTCAATTAAAATTTAAGCTCTAATTAATTCGAGATTAAATACTCCGATTAGAACATTAACCGTTTACCTTGCTGCTACCTGCCCCAGAGAGAAGTTGTACCAGTGCTCCTACGAGCATATGACCTATCAGAAGACTGATGTGATGTGGGAAAAGAGACAGCGGTGGCGAAAGTGGAAAGTCATTAAGGAACTCACTAACAAACGCTAGGGTCTCATAGGACTCATCAGTGAAGGCTAGAACATAATGAATAATAAATTGTAAGACAGATTGGTGATCACTAAACACAATTTTTGAGTACAGTTCATTTTTGTCGAAGACTCCCTTTTGTCAAAGATTTGAAGGATTTAGATATCTATTGCTCATGAATTTGAATATGAATATTTCATTTATTAGGAAGCTATATAGTCACCAGGCGATCATTTCGTCAAATGGTTGAAAATTTAGTTCAATAACCTTTCAGACTATCGTATAACGACCAATTAAACACTCATGTTGTCAAGTGGTAAAGTTATTTTCCTTACACCGCTTCAACACGCAGCATTCGCTACATCACCATTAAATTAATCGCATCCTTGATTGCTGCATTTTTGATACCGTGGTACCAAAAAAAGTATGATGAATGAACTGTAAGTGGCACTATCTATTAAGATACCCGTTACCCATATGAGAAATGATATACACAGAGTAACTGCTAAGCAAATTAAACCAAAAAAGAGTTGGAAGATATATCTGAATCTCATCTGTTAGATATCTAAAACTCGTCTGTTAGGCAAATTAAACTAAATAGGATATATAATCTGAATCTTATCTGCTTAGTCTATTGGCTTCAGGGCAGAAGTTCTTGTGTTTGCAGCAGTTGCAGTCGCTACACAGGACCAAGCCTGCTGAAGCATTGCACTGTTTGCACGGGACATAATGCTCTATCCATTGGTAACCAAATTTGAGACGAGTTGCTGCATAGAAACATGAGCTTCCCTTCTGCACGATCACGCACATCTTAGCTTCAACCTCCTTCTTACACACTTTCAGGGCTCTTTCTCGTGTCGACCAGCACCCACTTAGGAAGGTCTTTTTCTTGCAGAGCGTGCTGTTTGATGAACTATTACTGCATTTGCTTGGGATCTCGACATGATTTGTGCTTGCCGTTGCTTCATCAGTGCCCAGGTAGCACTTTCTACTGATCTTTGCTACGGTGCACTGATCCGTGTTGTTTTTGCACTGATCTCTTGCCTCGCTTTCCTTCACCAAACATGTGCTAAGATACTGCTTGCTCCAACAAGCTTCATCGTATCGGAAACTATCATCCACCACATCATTTTGGTCGTGTTCATCATAAGTACTGTCAGCATCATTGGGGTTGGGAGCCACACAACCACCATTCCTGCACTCCACTCTTGGGACGAGGGGAGTGGTAGAAATAGAGCACATGTTGTCCTTCTCCCTATCCATTAGCATGTATCCCTTCTCACCCCAGGATTGTCCCCAACTGTTCCTCAGTTTCCAGTACCTCCTTCCGGAAGTGCTGTGCACCCCATACCCCACTAAAGTAACTGCATGGTTGCCACCCCGCTGACATGTACTGTCAACATAGACCCCCTCGCTGTAGCCCTGGAAGTATCTATTGACGTACACTGCTACTGACACGATGTGTCTTGAAGCTCCAACCAGCAGCCTTGCATCTCCCCTGTAGTAACCGTGCGAAGCAACCCTCACATTGTTATCTGCCAGGGCGTTAGGGGTGCTGGAGTCGACATAGCATTTCCGTCTGTCTGTAGTGGCGTAAGGGTAGGCGCTGGCTGGAGCTATCCTGTCATTCTTTCTGGAGTAGATGAAGCAGACGTTCGGCGTCGCTCCCTCGCAGGCATCCCCCCTTGTAGCACACTCCATGAACTCCCGCTCTGCGAGATTCACTTGCTTGTTGCCCGTTTTGAAGTAGATTTCACCTTCCAGCGCTCCTGCAGCTGAGAAGGTCCAACAGGACCCGCAAGTTCCTTGATCTTTGACATCAGGTAAGATCTGACTGAAGTCTCTACTCATTGGGATCTTAGACTCTATGTTAGAGGTGCCGATAAGCATGGTGTCATCAGTGTTATCAATATCAGAATCTTCTGCTTCGTGTCCGGTGATGTTCAAACCAAGACGGAGCATCCGTTCCTCCTCAGTAAGAACGGACATGAAGTTGTCTGCATGTATGCTGTGTGTGTGTGTGGCAGTGAGTTTATCATTTATTGTTCACTTCTTCCACCATGGCATGGAATTTGAGGAAAGATCTGAACCTTTTCTCCATCATAGTGGGGGATTCGGACTTCAGGATGCCGTCTGCCTTAGCATACTTTGCCATAGCTTGCCGAAACAAGTCCCGGACATCTTCTGACCTGGTCAGGGCAAGGATCGTAGCCACTAGAATTAGTAACTTCATCTCTGTGTCAGTATAAACTATAAAACGAGTTCTGAATGGGCTCACATCAAATCTCTCCGACTTTTATATCATTCGGAACCTACCCTTCCACGTTATGCTGAGAGTTGTGCCAGATGGATTATCCTGGGGTTAGTGTTACCTTACGAGCCTTGAATTGTCAAACTTGCTAATTCATGGACCACCTAGTTGTTCCAACCCCGTTCTGAAGTGCCGTGAGAATTTACACCTCTTGTGCGTTTATTGTCTTAGTTTTATTCACTTGTTCAGGGTCAAATTTTAATAAAACGATGTAGAAGTTTTGAATTCTGTTCTTCTGTCATGATGAAGAAGTTCCAGTTGTAGCAAGGTGTTAATTAGATCAGAGATCCGGATAAGATCCAATTTTTCTTGCTTCAATGAGCACACTTTCATTGGTTTAGCTTCAGCTTCTGGGGTAATCTGTGAAATGTGGTGCTCATCTATAGGGAAGTTGACCTATACATTCAGTAGAAAGTTGAGACAACCGAAAAATGGGAAGTTAGATGAAATCCTTCTTCTGGAATTCCCTATTTGTCTTCCCCTGGATAATTTTGAATCAAAATCATGTTTTATGACTTACTTTGACATTCTGAACGGTTTAAAAGTGATTCTGAACAAATTTGAAAATTTTTGAAATGGGTGTCATGGTGTCACTAAGGTGTCACCGCGTCACCATTTTCAGGAATAAAGGCCTCAAGATGGTTCAAACAGTATCTTATGACCATGAACAATCATATCTGATCATATAAAATCATCAGAGCATATTAAAACACACACATTTCAATTTTGTCACATTTTGTTACAAGTGCCGGTAATTTGGCGGATACTCTCAGGTCATGAAAATGGTGAAAAGTGCCATATCTCGAGTTCTGGAATAGATAGCCACACCAAATTTTGCAGGCACGTCAGTTGAATGTTAACTAGAAGAAATAAATCGCCATCTTAACAAAAAGTCGATTTTCGTCCGTGATGACCGATTTTTCGTTTTTACTGTATTTTCAGGCTATGTCAATATCGCAATATAACCTGACAAAATCGAAAATTTTGAATCAAAATCATGTTTTTATGACTTACTTTGACATTCTGAACGGTTTAAAGTGATTCTGAACAAATTTGAAAATTTTTGAAATGGGTGTCATGGTGTCACTAAGGTGTCACCGCGTCACCATTTTCAGGAATAAAGGCCTCAAGATGGTTCAAACAGTATCTTGACCATGAACAATCATATCTGATCATATAAAATCATCAGACATATTAAAACACACAGAAACACGCATTTCAATTTTGTCACATTTTGTTACAAAGTGCCGGTAATTTGGCGGATACTCTCAGGTCATGAAAATGGTGACAAGTGTCATATCTCGAGTTCTGGAATAGATAGCCACACCAAATTTTGCAGGCACGTCAGTTGAATGTTTACTAGAAGAAATAAATCGCCATCTTAACAAAAAAGTCGATTTTTCGTCCGTGATGACCGATTTTCGTTTTTACTGTATTTTCAGGCTATGTCAATATCGCAATATAACCTGACAAAATCGAAAATTTTGAATCAAAATCATGTTTTTATGACTTACTTTGACATTCTGAACGGTTTAAAAGTGATTCTGAACAAATTTGGAAAATTTTTTGAAAATTTATTTTTTGTGTCACCATGATGTCATCATGTCATCACTGTCGTCATCATTGACTCTAAAACGGCTCAGACAGTGTCTAAGGACCTCCTACTATGATATCTTATCACTAAAGTGAGTCAAAGTAGACAGAAACTCGTTATTTTGCTTTGTCACGTTTTTGTCACGTTTTTGTTACATGCCGGTAATTTGCCGGTAATTCGGCGGATTCATGAACTCATGCCGCACATATCATAAAGAAGACCCTTTTAACAGTAGATGTTCGAGCTTTATATTGTCTAGGACTGATCGTCGAGGATCGATCGGTCCTCAACAAACTTGCAGTGGGAACATAGCTTGACACAAAACATAGCTTGAGTCACGGAGTGATTCTGAGAAAATCTGCTGGGGATAATCAGAACAGAGATATCAAGTTTCACTTGCATATAACCAACCAAAGACAGGGGTGCCAGGAAATTAAAATAGTAATGCGCAGTGATATGGCTTCTACTGTATACTCGACTTTCTACATAGCCAAGAGCAGTATTTTTTTTGGTGCAAAATCCTCGGACCACCACATCACCTTGCGGAGTGGGTGGCAACTCTCAACAACAGAACGCAGTATGTACTACAATTCCACCGTCGTATCTTGAACCTTGTTCTTAAGGCACGTCTCATCTCAAGATAAACATGATGTATCCAAGGAAAAAGATGCAAATCACTAAGAACCGAAGAACATCGGTCATCAACAATAGATGCTGAAATAAAAAAAAGAATATACAAAGAAGCAGAGCGTCGTTTTAAGAGAACTAAAATGTGGATCAATTCACTGATCTGAAGGTAATATTTTTATCAGCAGCTCTTTGCTATTTTGGAACCTTAAGGATCATTTACTCATTTACTGAGAGGGTTCAATTTACAAGCATGTATGACGTAAATCAATAGATCATGTCTGTGAATGAGAAACAAAGTAAATGAGTGGGAAGCAAGTATTGATGAAGTTATTCAGTCAAGAAAAGTTATTATGTTATTATGAGGTGGAAATGAAATGAATTATATATTTTTCTATACCTACAGTAAAACGAAATAAGTTATCAACAATTAAATTGTCATTCATAATAGAACAACTCAATCAATTACATTAAAAGGACGGTATTAATCGATAAAATTTATTCAATCAAAAATTAATCATGAGATCATGGTATGACAACATGATTATCTAGTATTTTTCATTTCATCAAAATTGTAATTTCAAATATAAGCATCAATCCAATAAAGCAATAATACTCAAATATTGTTTGAAACGAACCACACATGCACAAACTGTCATCCGAAACATCATATTTGTAGTAAAAAGTTTTTAAATCTGAAAAAGAATAAAAGTATATTTAGAAAAAGAAAGCAATCATCAAATAACTACACAACTACAGCTGGGTAGGAAATTCAGCTAAAAAGGTCGATTAAACTTGTTATCTGCAATATCGGTTAAAATTTCTTTATCATCTGCTTCTGTAGGACCACAAATAGCATTCCAAGGTACGGAAACATCCATCTTGGCTGGTAATTTCAGTCCTGTGATACACATAGCATTGGTTTCCATTGGTTCATAATTCCAACTCTCCTATCGGTCCTTATATTATGGAAAAACTATGCACAATTGCAGTATACTTTGTTGAATGGTGAATAAAGAGCGCATACTTCATTTCATGTGATGCCTTGCAAGGGCAATGAATCACCGCAAGGGCAGTGAAAGAATCAAGGGATGCGGTAACAGGTACACACACAATCGTCCTTCTTTGCTACTTCTTTTTTTTATTATATTGTCAGAACTCATAGCTTGAAACAAGGACTCTAGCACAACACGCTGTCGTGCTAGAGTCCATGTTTTGCTAGAGTCTTAATAGGAATGGAATCATCCCATCTCAATGCAGTTCAGAAATAAATACGGAATCTTAGATATATCGTACTTTATGTACAGGAGCGCAAAACAATTTTAGGGCCAAAATGGGATTTCCAGCACATCTGAACACGTTACCCATAAATTCAATACGCTGAATACTTTAAAAGTTTAAATAGCCACGTTATTCTTTTCTCGTTATAACTTGCTACTTTGCTAATGTAATATTATCATACATTAATACAACTATTACTTCCTAAAACGATGAACACAAATTAGTAAATTAAAAACATTTAGAAATCTAGAAAAGCAAAATACATAAATGAATCAGCCAATTACCGAGTAAATGTAAGAGAATCCCATCATCAAATAGGCACAGGCACTGTTGCTGCTTATTTGATGACTTATTCGAATGGTTGTCATACTTATCTAATACCTAGGTTGGGGGATTAAACTTGTTGGCCACTATATCAGCCAGTATTTCCTTATCATCTGCTTCAGTAGGACCACAAATAGCATTCCAGGGCACCGATACGTCTATCTTAGCCGGATATTTCAGTCCTGTACGTTAAGTTCACTAAGTCGGTGGTTCAGCCGCAGAATATTGTGCAACTTAACTAAGTCAGTATTTCAATTTTTTCCTGTTCCCAATCGCGTTTTTGTTTTACAAAAAGGCATTGAGAATAGGTTAGCAGAGATCGTGTACTTTGGGGGTTGTGTGTATACTACCTTTACGCGTACTGTTAAATCTGAAATAGGTGCTGCGCGCGACCGTGTGTCGTCGTGGTGGTGGTGGTGGTTGGTACATTTCCATGCATCTAACTGCTCCTTTATAATATCACTCGCGTCAGAGTAGCTTGGTTTAGTGGCATCCTTTACATTGTGGGCTTCAGCTAGCTAACAGCGTTGTAGGTATTTGAGTTCAATGCTCTGTTCATGCTGATGTTGAAATTAATTCTTTTTCAAAAATTCTACAATTCTTTAATCATTAAATCGAAACAATATCGATTTTCACGGAATCAATCAAATATTTGATTGATTCCGTGAATCACACAGTCATTTGGCCTTCTTTAAGTAGCGGGCAGTTCGGACAAATTACAATGGGCAGTGTTATAAAATCAGTTATGAATGATCTAAAGAATTGACGAGAGGAAAGAAAGACATGAGAGTTTGTCTCGGTTCATCGATTGATAATATATCTGAATCTTTTATCTTAATCTTGGTCAGTAATCATATTTTGTATCTCAATCTTGAAAATCAATCAATTGGGGTGAAATAATAGCGAACATTGCAACGGTTTGATATCTGCAACGCAGCAATAAGAAAACGTAACGCGTAACGAAAATGGTGATCATAGTTGTGAAACTCTGAACGGCGCGCAACCAAACGAAAAGAGTTCTACGAGATGGCGGGAACGCGCGCGCGAACATTGGGCACGTGGAACGAAATCGCCCACGTGATATTTTTATCAGCGCGCGTTAATTTAAACTTGTACGTAGGAGAGGGAAATGTAAAGCGTCCGCATAATGAGGAAAATTGATTCAATGATGTTAGTATTGCGATGTGACACTAATTGATAGAAGAAGCGCGATTGTATCATGATTTGGAAGGTCACTTCATGCTTTATCGTCAACTCATCATGTCAGTAAATAAGACGGACAACGGTCGCCGATCAAATGACGGCGTGTTTTAATACCAGCCCCAGGGAACAGGAAATTAAGCGCCTACATACGGGAACAACGGGTACAAGAAATGTGCCGGTAGGCGCAATTCTTGTTAACCCTGTACATTGTTGATTGTATAAGCTCACTAAGTTTTCGTGTGCTTTTCACATTTTTACCTAGTCCGTTATAGGAAACGCTTTTCAGATTTAATAACCCATGATGGGAATTTCCCTAACACTTCCGCACCTTAACTTTAGTGCAAAACGATGGTAAAATTGAAGAACGAATTCTAGTGTTTACATTATAGTCACCTTCATTATGGACCATGCGACTTATCATTGACTCATCAAAGGAAAAAGGGAATTAATGAATACAATAATCTTACCTAGATTTTCCATGATCTGAATAAATTCCTCCTCGGACTTCGTAAGTCGAAGGTTGTAAAGTTTCTCTTCTCGGATGGACGACTGCGTTCTTCCTTGATAAAAGGGAATCAAGAATATGTTTTTGGACAGTAAGCGATTTTAAATTTTCCAGATAAATAGAATTATGACTGCTTTACTTAAATGATAAAATACTATCCAAAATTAAATCATTAAAAATGGTCCTCAGAAATTGTGAGAACATTCACATTAAATCTTCTAAAACTAATTCTGTCTTTTTCCATCTCAATAATCTAGCTAAGTAAGTATCTAGTTACTTAGGAAGTATTGAACTATAGTTACCTTGATAATCATGAGCAGGATAAACACTAAACTCCTCTGGAAGAGACAATATCCTGTCATGTACAGACTTAAAGAGGAGGGAGGAGCAGCCTTGTTGGAAATCAGTCCTACCACACCCCCGAATCAGGAGCGCATCCCCGGTGGAGAGTTATATCAGTCCTACCACACCCTCGAATCAGAAGCGCATCCCCTGTGGAGAGTTATATTAGTCCTACCACACCCCCGAATCAGGGGCACATCCCCTGTGGAGAGTTACATCAGTCCTACCACACCCCCGAATCAGGAGCTCATCCCTTGTGGAGAGGTACATCAGTACAACCACACCCCGAATCAGGAGCGCACCCCCTGTGGAGAGTTACATCAGTCCTACCACACCCCCGAATCAGGAGCTCATCCCTTGTGGAGAGTTACATCAGTCCTACCACACCCCCGAATCAGGAGCGCATCCCCTGTGGAGAGTTACATCAGTTCTACCACACCCCCGAATCAGGAGCGCATCCCCTGTGGAGAGTTACATCAGTCCTACCACACCCCCGAATCAGAAGCACATCTCCTGTGGAGAGGTACATCAGTCCTACCACACCCCCGAATCAGGAGCGCAACCCCTGTTAGAGACCGAGAGTCATATCAGTTTCAGGAAAAGCAGAGGAAGTTTACAAAAAATGTTGTATTCAGTTTCAAACCATTTTGAACAATATCAAACTACAATCCGTTTATGGGCATTATATGATCTAATTCTCATTATGCTGAAGTTCATTGGTTCTCATTACCGGTGAAGCAGAGTTTGTGGTCGTGTAAGACGTAGGTCATACAGCCATCGGTGTGTCCGGGCGTGCTCCTTGCCTCTAACTTGAGGTTGCCTGCAGGAGAGTAATGTACTAGGAGAGTAGTGAGGTTGTTTCAAATTGCTGTGACGTCACTATCAGCATAGCCTTATTCCGAAAGTTATTAGCATTACATGTTACTATGTTGTACTACTTGTACTGTATGCGGGAAATATGGAAGAAACTGTATTCAATGAGGAAATGGTTAGAATGCCCGGTACATTTAGTTGCAGCGCGTGGCAACCTCACTGTGTAATATATGGTCACAACTTCGCTACACATAGTTACAGAACACCTTCCCAATATTAACGACATCGTTATCGTTAAGTAACAAGTCGGCTTTAGCCCCTGATGCAGCTGATATCATGCTCTTACAGCTTGTAGCGCTCTTCAACGCTCCGGTTCCTGGGATCAAATAGTACATTATTATCATCAATTATTAGCTAAGTAGTGTCCGCTATATTGAGACTGTCTAAAACATAAAAGTGGGTGCTATTAACTTATTAATACCTTACATTGAATCCATTATATATCAAACCCACTGTTACATGTACTGCTATAAAACAGAGAAAGCCACGCATAATGAGACACGCCCCAGGAATGTTACAACATAAATTAGCATCACTACTTTAATAGCTAGGGTAAAGTGGGGTGAAGTGGGACAATTTGAGACATATTGAGGTGCCACAGTCACACTTTTAACGAAAAATTAATTTTTGGTTGATGATTTTAGCAATGAACCCTTCCTCTTTCCATAGAATTGGCCGAAAAAATCTCAACCAATGGTTTTCATATAGAAAAAAAGCTGTCCATCTTTCCCCGCAGCATGTCCCACTTCACCCCTCATGTGGAGGTAAAGAGGACAGTCTCTGTAGCACTGAGATAACCATTTGAGAAGTTTTTCTTCATTGGACATGTACAGTTCTTTAGAATAAGTCGAATAAACCACTTTGGAACAGAGAAAGATTGAGTCTAATTGGGCAAATTGGAGAATTGAATGAATTGGTCCACTTTACCCCAAAAATTATTCTTTTAGATTTAAACTTTCAAATTTCATAAAGAGGTTCATATATGGCCAAACATGGAAAATAAGTACCTCTTTGGCAAGAATTTTGGTTTTGGTCATTTCACAGCCTTTTTAAAAATGTCCCACTTTACCCGCGCTCACCTAAAAACTTTGTAAATTTGTTGTATGGGAACCATTTATCGATTTTCTCCATTCCAACGGTTCAGTTGCCATCTGAGTGAAGCCCAAAATGACGAAATTTAATGAGAAAATGTAGTTACCTATAATTAACACGTTGTGGGGGAAAGAGGGACACTGATAGTTAACAGGGATAATTATCACAATCTAAGCAATAAAAGCATTTGCAACTCATAATTTGTTTACTAAAACATCCCTTATAAGTTTCTCAGGCATGAAATTTTATTTTCATTAAAAATCATGTTAATGGGGAAAGTGGGACAGTCAAGTCAGATCAAATGAAATCATGTATTCCTAAGGAAACAGTTATGCTATGCAGGTTGTTTTTCATCAAGATTTTTCACTTTGGTTGTAGTATACTTTATTTTTTCTTGAAAATAGCACTAAATGATATGGTATAATAAATTTGGGGGAAAGTGGGACAGTTGCGCAAAATTGTCAAAATTCAATAAAAATCAATAATTTTAATTCGTGATGCTGTATTAAAAGTTTTAATAGGCATTATTGATATTCTCACATACATAAGTCACAAAAACAGGGCGATTTTCGATTAGTTCCATACTTTTTATCAATTGTCCCACATTACCCCATTATCCAATAATCAAGATTAAATTCCTGTTCCACTTTCCCCACTCACCTGTAAAGTCTTGTTGGCAATAGCATTCCATCTAAATTTTAACAAATAAATGTCTAGATCATCATAAAAATCAGTTGTTATTGCTGTACCACTTTACCCCACAATGGGTAAAATATACAAAATATGACTGTCCCACTTTACCCAGTGGCTTTTATTGCATGAAATACTGTTGGGGTGTTGCTTTGGAAAATTTTCGAAAATTTGTCTCACTTTACCCCATATCGGTCTTATGCATCATTTTGACAGTGTTCCTCTTTACCCAAAGTGTAGTCTTCACCATAGCTTTGCATAGATGAAGGTTTTTTGAAATTTCGTTAAGTGTCCCACTTTCCCCCCAGGTGTTCCATTTCACCCCAATTTGTCCCTCTTTACCTCCTGTCCCACTCCACCCCGTTTTACCCTACACAGTGTACCTATAATTGGTGAGCAACGTCCTTCGAACAAAATAAAACGATGGTATAGCTCCTTACAGTGCTCTTACAAGCTTGTGATAACGAGAGTGACGTGACATCTGAGTTAAATAAATGAGATGTCGCCACCTATGAGATCGGAGTATGAAATTTCCCCAAAACTGCCATTTGTACGTGCGCGATACTAATTTAACAGTTTATTCACGTACGTATATGGCGCCGCGCAATCGGAAATTTCAGAATGATTCTCATTTCTCGAAATGGCGACACTTCCATTATCCCACCTGTCACATGGTCGGCATGCATGTGGGTGTTCAGAGCGTACTGTAACTTCAGGTCAAGTTCTGAGAGTATTCCCACATCCCTGCTCACTTTCTCATAGACCGGGTCAACGATAGCAGCCAGCCGAGTCACCGCACAACCTGATGGTTAATGCCAGGAGTTATAGGCGTAAAAAATGCTTCGTTAGCTTATAAATCATAAATGAGATAATATATAAGAGCATGATATGAGCACGAATTATGATGTGAGCATAATATGAGCATGATATTAAATAACTCCATTTTTTTGCCTACTAACTATAAAGAATTGGTCACAGCACTTCTGTACTGTAGTTTGTAGATAAAAATACGCCCATGAAAACGTCAGATGGTTCTACGGTAACTGAAATACCTATGATGTAAGTGTAGGTACTGCTGGCTGTATCAAATAACTGTCGGAATACTAACCCCGACATCCTAGAAAATACGGGGGTGATATTAAGATACTTTAAATTACAGATTTGAGCCCTTCTCGGGTAATTTCACCTCAGTAAATTATATATCAGATTTGTGCCCGAGCTCCGGGGTGTGCCCAAGAGTGCTGGACAGATGTTGACTGTCGAAAATTACGCAAGAAATCGTACTATTGATCCAGCATTTTATGCATCAATTTTGATCCAATGATACTCAAAAGCTCAATCAGAACTGAGAAAAGGAACAAAGTAAACGAAGAATTTCAATACCTTAAAAACAAATTTGATTGTTACAGATCATGCAACGACGATCAGATATCACTTTATCATAAACAAAACACTTTCATTATATAAGACATTCTCAACTAAATTACAATCTATCAACACGATCCTTATTACAGTTGGTACAATACAATAATTTCAGATCACAACTTCACAATATTACAGTATTACATACTTAACGGTCGAGTAAGGAACAAGAAACATTCTCGAAAATTCAAATTATTCAATTGAGACAATTTGCGCAGAATTAAGTTCACACATTCAAAATTTCATGCTGCTTCTAATAAATTCAACTACTCAACCAGCAGTTTACAACTATGTGAGTATGTGTGCACATGGATCATTGACCGATCCCTTATCTTAATCTTAAAGGCAACAAGATATCTCTGTTGTATCTTAATGTGAAACTCATTCCCTCGCAATTCACATCGACAAAAAATAAAAATAAACAAGAACACATAATATCATCATTGAATATGAATTTATGAGTTTCATGATTTAACGATAATTGAAGAACTTACATATTATGATATCTTAGAAGAATCAACTCTGCAATTCTCAACACATTCGGAAACTGACACATAAAAGCGATTGGAATTACGTTATCTATAATTAAATAAGGTATTTGTATCTATGCATTTATGAGTGCATTTAAACCTCATTCAATATTAAAACAATTTGTACACTATAATATGTTACTGTACCACCAATTCATCACATAAAACTTTTATGCATTTCATTCCGGTGGTTCCTAATCTAACTCGAATCCCTATCAAAATGTTTATACTTTTATACTTTATAGCGCGTTATAAATAAAAGTCTTCCTTGAAACATAGTAATATCAATGGTAGAGAATGCTGCAATTAAATTCATTTCAAATTCCAAGTTCATCATTTTTGTCACATTGTTCATAGCATTGTAGATCTTGTTAAAACCAAGGCAATGATATTTCAATGGTGAATGAATTCGATATACATTATATTATGTATATTTCAAACTTGACTTTTAACAACCTTGCACAGTGCACACTAGCCATGTCAATTAAAAATGTAAATACTGTTTCTCTCTAACTCTCTAAAGAATATTGTCCAAAATTCTATCAAGAGTTCAGCGTTTGTATAGGTATAAACTTTGATTTCAATCGAAATTATTACCCAGTCAATCATTTATAGATCATACTCAAAATAAAAAACCAGGGCTGGCTGGCTTGTAAAAGCTTTAAATACCTTCTGTGCGACCCATTCGATAGTTCAAGTTTCAACTGACATCTGCTTACTTCAATACAACAACTTTCAGGAATCGGTAAAAAAACATTTAGCATCTACTGCCAGCAGTTCGTTTGAATTTTGTGTTGTGTAAATCGAAATTAGCATGATTAATTAATTATAACAAAGGTGAGGTAGTGCTATGTTTTATGGTGTTATTGGGCATTTGCATGCAGGAGATCATATATTAACAGTACAATAAATTTATATTAATCATCCACCCTTCATTCATTAATTTAAATAATAAAATTACCCCATTCCAGCAATTTAGAATATGACATTGTGAACTGTGAAGTGAGTATGAACCGTGGTCGGTGGCAAAATGAACTAATCATGGATTACACCTATTTGAATGTAGTATCTTAGCATTATACATCATGACACTTGGGTCTGTTCGACACTTCAGTCCCTGTACTCCAGCATTTCTTTAGTAGTACAGTGGTGCAGCGACCTTATGATCTTCAAACAAAATCCGGACACGACTGACCGCAGCTAGGTTTATCGCAATAAAGGATTCGCCAAGAAACTTCCCAGTTTCCACCAGATTTCTATAATGTTCATAGATCAGAGTTTGTTTTACCTTCATTTCTCCTGCTACAGAACATACCCTGTATTTATTTTTGTCCACATCCAAATCTGGGTTTTACAAGATAAAACATGGTACATAATCCTTCCTCTAAGCAGCTACTTGTGCACCATGTGTGTTGGATCCAGTTCGAAGGTAGAATGATGAACCCCCGCCCCTGACCCCCTCTGATCCCGGGATGGAGGAGGGGGTTGCTGCCCCCCTCCGGTGTGGGGTGGTTGGGAGGCGACTGTGGGGGAGGCGAGATGCCCCACGATCTGTATCCGACCCTCAATTACTTCCTGGATTTCGTTTAGCGTCATGACACCCACCAAACGACCTAGGATGAAAGGGATAAGTTCAAGGCAAAATAGTATATCGAATTTAACAAACTAACAAGGCGATCGGATCAATGACAATAGATAAATATTCGATAGAATACAATATTTTCTCGACACTACGTACCGACACTGGTAATGTAAGCATGGCTGACACTGAGCAGACCAAAGAGAGTGTGGCACTTGTAAATACTGGTGGTTTCCACGAGTTGGAAGGGCGCCCCATCCATGGGACACTTGGAGAAGTCCATTCTGTTGTCTAGTTGCTTCTCATACCACGAGTTGTATTCTGAAGCGGGAAGTGACATCTTAGAGCCATCGCAATCACTAATCCTTTGTCATACAGAAGCACAGAATGCGGTATATATATATATATACAATTAAACAGTTCTACACACTAAACTTATCACTTTTTCACTATATATTTCATAGAACATACCTTTATCTGAGATCCCAGCGGGAGTTGGGCCGAGGCCTTCTGTCGTTCCCTGGACCCCTGTAACTAGACTGGGTCGTGGGTCTCCCTTAGTGTCGTGCTGGGAGATTGTATGATATGAGGGGATAGACCCTGGGGTTTCCGAGCAACTGGCGACGTACTAGCTTACCCATACTCGACATTAGCCAATGAGTGGTCCTCTACTCGCTCATTGATTACTAAAATCAGGCTCATTCAACGGGTTTCGGCTTACTATAGGCAGGTAATAGGGATGTTTGAAAACCTTTATGGCCCCAATCAGTCTCAATACTTGATGACATTTTGCATTTGGGCCACTGAACTACCAGAAAAACCTTCGGCCCAATCTCATCAGGAAACAGTGGCACATGCCACACTAGTACGCCGCCGATAATACCCATCATAATATTTAAATATGAATCATTGCCAGGAAATTAAGAAAATATAATAATACTGAACACTGGTTCCTATTTCCAATCTAATTTAGTTGGTTTTAATTGTCAAGAGCTCATTTTAGGAGCGGGAGCTAACTTCATGATTCCATGATTACGAGGGTTTGACTGATCTTTGGGTGCGATCTACGTAAGCGCATGCGTGCTACTAACTATTTACTAAGTGGCGTGTAGTAACATTTAATTAGCAGTTGGAGTACAGGACTGCGATGGGACTACACACGGCTGAGAATGTCTGCAGTCACCACACTTCTTATCATGATTGTATGATTTGGTGGGCGGGGCAATACGACATGCAAGGTGCTTTCCGGAGGTTTTAAAATCATTTACTGAATGGAAGGCGTTTCCGAGATACTTCATAACTTTTATCAGTCGCGAACATATATAACTTTTCATCGCACGTTTATATACTTACTTAGGTCCTGAAATCCGGCTCCATTCATTCTATGATACGTTGAAGAGATTTGAGAAATTACTTAATGTGTCAACTTTTAGACTCTATTATGGGTTATAAATATCATGCATTTATCCGAATAGGCTATTCCCATGGTTTCCTAGGGTACAAAGATTGCCGTATAAGAATTGGTGACTGGAGGAAATATCCTAGATTTAACAACACGTACCCGTGTAATGCTACCGAATATGGCAGCCTTGTTGTCGACCACAGGTCTATCTCCATACTTTTCTAAATCCTTCAAGTCCCCATATGATACACAGGGCGATTGCAGCTGAAATGTTGTCACTGCTTATATAAAAACACACACACACCGACTTCACCACTTGCCATAAAACCTAGATATTATAGAATTGATATGACGTATTTTCTATGCATTCAGGATCTGAAAATTCGATGTTTAGAACGAAGAAACCGTTCATCCCTGCGGTTCAAGTTGGCCTGATGTGTTCCATTTCAGACGAAGTTAATAACGGATCGCGCAGGGATTGGATCACTAAAAGGATGTTTTCTATGTTCGAAATAAACAGGATTAAACAGGATTAAACATAAATAGTCCACAAGGGCACTAACACCCCTGTCTGGACAATAGTACAATATCAATCGTTCTGATCAAATTCATATGTAAAGTACATTTAAAAAAATCATATCTCGAAATCCGAAAATCCAAAACGTGTGTCGTAAACTGGATCAAAAAAAGTATAAGAAGGTCCCAATTTACCAGCGTAAACTTGCACCAAATCGAACAAGCGTACAAAATCTCTAACGAATGGAAGAGTTCACAAAATGTGCCTAAATTTGAAATATAGAGTAAAGTTCATCTCCCGCCCATCTTACTTACTGAAATACGTTTTTTAAAAAAAAGAAAAGCTTGTGGCAGAAATATGTTTTTAGACTTTGCGGAATAGTGCAGGAATATTACCAGTTACAAAAAGCACACAACATTCCAAAAACATCACGGCACATTATAAATTTAGCAAAACTGCAGTGCTAGTATGAAATTGGCAGTGAAATATCGGCAGTATGCATTTATCACACAGCAGCCTGACAACACACGCTAAATTTAAAAGCATTGGAATTGCCAACATCAGGCTGTATACGGTGTATACTGTATATTATACCCCTCCCAAGCTTGTTTTAGCGACCGTGTAAGTTTGGTTATACGGTCTCCATTGAATAACAGTGCAAAAAAAGCTTAAAATGAAATTTGATTTTATAAAGGAGCACTCAAAAATCTACTTAAGCGTTGAATCCGTACGAGGGTCGTCAGACCCGAGTGGAAAGAAATACTGTTGTTTGGCTGTAGAAAAGTCGGTCCCAGCTGTTTCCGGTCGGGGTATAATCCGGTTCCATGATCTCAGCTGTGACCGAATACCTTCGATAATGAACTCGGCACGCCTCGTCCATTATCCAACTTACACAGTCTCGGCTGTCGCCTCGACCATGTAAGTTGCGGTATACGGTCACCACTTCGACATGTAACCGCTTAATAAACTCATAAAGAAAAGCTGGGGAGAAAATGTTATATGAGATATTCATAACAAATAGCTGACTCAGTTGCATCAGCTGAAAATGTCAGCAGGGGAATTGGCAATTTATCAGCTCAGGGAACACATCAACCGTCAAACCATGGAGGAAAACTCTGGGGGTGAGGGAGGAGGGGAACTGCTCTGATAGAACCCAAACTGAAGGGGTTAGCTTAGTTATAGAACCCGAACTGAGATAAGGGGGTTAGATTGGTTATAGAACCCAAACTGAGGGAGTTAGATTAGTTATAATACTCGAACTACTGAGATAAGGGGGTTAGATTAGTTATAGAACCCGAACTGAGATACGGGGGTTAGATTGGTTATAGAACCCAAACTGAGATACGGGGGTTAGATTGGTTATAGAACCCAAACTGAGATACGGGGGTTAGATAATAGATTTGCCATGATACCCGATCTGAGGTACGGGGGTTAGATTTGGTAAACTGCTTCCACTCACTAAAATATAAGGGATGAAGGGTTAAAGTTAAGTTTTACTCTGAACAGCTGGAGACTTAAACACTTCAAGAACGAAAAGCCTTTTTACTGAGTCGTGGCTCAACAAAAAGTTTGAACATCTTTCGTGAAGATCAGGGAAATGATCATCAAATATCAAAACATAACAAACCTGGTTGTATCTGAGACACTTGTCCAGGGCCTGTTCAGGAAGACCCTCCTAATGGAGCCCAGGAAGGTCATGTTAACTGAGTTGTCTACGATGGGGAAGGACCGGTAGTCCGTCGTCAGAAGCATCTCTTGGATCTGAAACACAGGTCACAGGGGGTCATAATATCCTGGTAGTTTACTGAGACAATGCGCAAAAGTTTAGTTCCATTTTTTGGCTTGACTCAGCATAACCTAGGATGATCAGAGTAAAGTATACACCGCTACACCAGCGTGATTGTATTTGGGTACCACACTTTCAATGAGGAGTGTTCTATGTTACTCTCGTTGAGTCTTTGGACTCGGCTCAGCACAACAGGTACTCAGATCATACAATGATTGGCAGTATCCAAGTTCCTTGACACACAGCACACTTAGAATTCCACTATATCGATTGAGGACTTCTACTATGCCTTCACAGTTCACTGTAACCCTTACTCAAAGCATTACCCTCCTCCCTACCAAGGCCCTAGAAACCAGTAACAGCGCGTCTGATAAGTGAGATAGTACAGTAGGGTGTCATAACTATTGGCGCGGCGCCAATAATTCTGACACCCTAAGTTGTAGAAGCAATAATCACCTCTCTGACAGTTGACTCGTAACTACAGAAGATGATGTCTGTCCGCATGATGTCCTTTACATACTTGTTAACCAGCCGCGTGTGTTTGGTTATCTCAGGTAAGTAAGGTAGCTTCTTGATCTGAAACGTGGTTTTAAGTAACACAGCAGTCAAAAGGAGGGTCTATTCTTACCTACTGTATTTCTTTCAAAGCCCTAAGTGGTACCCCACTGAGGGTTCTAATCAGGGCTTCTAAAACCAGTTATTTCAATAATAGTGTCGGGGTAAAGTGGCGTCCCGATCAAGCCGTGACTTTTATTACCTGAATAATGCTATCGTAGATGCTAGGTTGTAACCACTGCGCTGCAGCATTGGCAATCAACACAGCTATCATGACAGGTATGATGTGAGATATCTGACCAGTGAGCTCGAAGACGATGACACTGGTGCTAATGGTGTGTGTTACTGCACCTGAGAAGGCTGCTGCTCCCACTACTGCGTAGCCACCTGCGGAAGTCTTCTTAAAAGCAAGATCAAAAAGGGGGAATAAATTTATTTTAAATAAATCAATCCAACTGCCAATTGATAACCATTCAACTTGGAAAACATCTCAAAAATGAAGAATCTGTGTGTAAATTTGATATTTTCTCTCAGACACTTACCTGGCTGTATGAACATGCTGGTAGCCCCCTCGTGAATACCATCAGGGAACCACGAGGTCATGGCCTCGCCGAGGAGTCTGCCGTAGGCTGCCCCCAGCACGAATATGGGGAAGAAGACACCTGCAGGCACGGGTAGAGAGACACAGAACGCTGTCATCACGAACTGAGGGGAGAGTGGTGATGTGTTACATGGGATTCAGGATTGGTTTATTGTTTAGAATAGGGTGGTTATTGTGAGGAACATTTAAGCATTTACCAAGTACATGGACTTATTATGTTTAGATAACAAACCTGGAAAACAATGAAGAAGAGAAGGGAAACAAAAATGTTAGGATCTGCCCAGACTTGCTTGATATCTTCATCTGTAGTTATACTCCAACTCTGGTCGCTGTAAAATAATATTTGATTTATCTTGAGAAGTCAAATTACCAAATTCTCACTATTGATGGAGATCGGAGATCTCCGACCTTGGATTTGTAGAATTAGAATCAAGGATGAATTATTTTTCTCACAAATAGGAACTACTTTCTTTCCCTCTTCTGAAAATAAGAAGATACCTGAACATGTGTTGGAGACTGTCCTTCTGAGTGAGTTTCCCTCCCATGTAGTGACCCAGCCAATCAGGGAAGGAGATAGTCATGACCACCAGGGTAGTTATCAGAGGATACACAAACCTGGGAAATCAGCTCTCATTAGAGCGCAGAGTGAGGGCCGTGAATCAATAAGTAGAGGATTTTTTTGTCGAAATAACACGTAGGGTGCTGTAATTTGTTGGGCCATTTAATAATAATTCAGCTCGTTACTATTCTGAAACAAATATAATTTATTGAGCAATCGCTAACTTGTTTTTGTGGAGAAAGATCTTGTGGCCGTGGTTTCTTATCAAAAATACAATCTTTCTGTGCATGAATACGAAACTGGCACCGCCCAGGCCCGCCAACAAACCTGAAATAGAGTGAAATTAATTGCTGATAAAGAAAATATTTTGAAATACTTTCTTGGGTTCACAAAAAATCTTATCAACAACAAGTATTTGAAACATGATACCGGCCGTGAGAAATTAGAATTACTGAACGAAAATGGAAGAATTATTTGCAGTGTCAGCCAACATGCAGCAATCTGCATGGTTTTAACAGATTCAAACTCGGGCAAACTTCCAAAAACCACGAACAGCAAGAAGTGAGGTATAATCTTACCCATCAAACTGAAAGCAACCAGCTCGAGGGGGTCGAAGGGGAACTCCACACTGAAGTTAGTAGGGTAGAGGGTGGTGATGGTTGCCTCGTTGGAGATCCAGACATCCATCATCCGGAACACGAAGCTGCCACAGACAGCTGTGAAGAAACCACGCCAGTAGTTCGACACAGCGAAGTAGGTTGAGGTTACCTGAGGCCATGATGTAGGGTCATGTGAAGTATGAACAAAACGCTTTCAAAGACCTTTTCAAGAAAACGGAAGAAATTTGTATGAAAGTGAGACATAACGAGAGTTACTTTATGCCTGATTCATCATACGTTATTTGGACCACAATAAGTCCTAATTTCCACACCTCGATGCTGAAGAGCACTCCCCCTATAGGGGCAGCGAAGGTGCAGCTGACACCCACAGCGCACGCAGCAGCCAGCATCTCCACGTTCCGTGTCTCGTTGGAGAATATCCGCTTAAATCCCTAGGATAGAACGGACTCATTACACTCTATCCAATGAAAATATAACATGCGATAATATATGATTATTCATTTTGTCAGACATCTGGAATAAGTTCCATTTAAAAAGTCTCACAAATCAAGTACTTTGAATACGTTAAATTCAAAAAGTACCACAAGTCACGTACCTTGACATTCTGGCCGAGTAAGTTAGACATGATACAGGCGATGTGTACGAAAGGCCCTTCCTTCCCGATAGGTAGGCCACTCCCCATGGAGAAGCAAAGACCTATGACCTTGGCGACCAGTGTCTGCCAGGTCAGGTAGTTGTGGATGACGATTCCACGGAGGATGGTCTTCATCTCCGGGATACCCGAACCAACTGCGTTCTGTGATATCACCTGAGCAGAAGAGGGGGTAAGAAACTGAACAAGAATTACACTCGTTTTCTTGCTGTGTTTTCGAGCGCTTGATATCTAAATTCAATGATATTTATTCAATATTTCAATCAAGATACAAATGAAAGCACTATAATATGACAGTGTAATCAGAAATCTCTGAGAACAGTTGTACACATGATTTAACAATTTGTTGAGTACACACACCTGTGCTACTGAGACACTGAACATAATACAGAGCAGCGGATAGAGGGTCCACAGGAGATACCTCAGAAACCCGTTATCAGTCAACTCGTCGTAGAAAAACACGTGCGTTTCCTGGGTAGTGAGGTTTTGGTCTGGAAGGTGTGGCGAGATTCGAGAAGAGTTTATTTCGGCGGAAAGTTCACATCGGAGAATGAATTCGAAGTGATTCAACTGTTCATTAAGCTGTTTATTATTATCTGTTCATTCGGCTGTAAATAATTTACTGTTTATAAGCTGTTTACCTGCAGCTTGAGGATACAGAAGTCCATGGCGAATGAGATGAGAGCCATGCTGATCCCAAGGAGCAGGCAGAAGAGCCAATCATCTCCGATAGTGTCTAACACGTAGTACTTCCACCAATAGAAACAGGACCTTTTGCACGTACCCTCGCCCTCAACCACATCTAGTTCTTCTAAGTTATCCTGGGATGGGGAATTGTGTGGAGGGTTGGGAGGATTAATGCCGTCACTCTTTTAATGTTTTATTAAATCATTTTGACATTCATATTATTCAATTATACCACATCTGTCAGATCGCATGAAATTATATGATTACCGTATGTATGTACTCGCAATTATGCATGATTTCGATTGATAACCTTAAACTTTCATCGATCCCTTAGGCCTCATATCAGCTGACCTGCACATCGAGCCTGCTCCGCAGTTGAGTTATCTGATGTCTAGCGAGGCTGTGCTGCCTTTCCATCCTCACTGGTCCCTCCTCCATCTCCTCCAATTCCAGGATCCCTTCAGTGTCATCTGCCTGCAAGTATGCACTAAAACACGTAGATACGTCGTACATGTGTACATTATACATACATTGTTCATTGTCGATTATGCGAGTATAAAATATTGAATAGTACATGGTATTCTTTTTAATGAAACTCCATAAGAATCGAGAAATTTGGGGAAATTGTAATTGACTAGAAAAGAGTCAAAATTTCAATTTAATCAAAAAGATGTGGAATTCATAAGATTTTTACGTATTTTGCCGCCAATCTCACTTGATTCTTGAATCGTGGCATGACATTATAATGTTATCAGAGCTTCGAACTTCACAGGTCTTTCGATCTGAATGTCATCTAGGTGGTCACAAAGCTGATTTTATTATTCTGCTACATCCTATACCTATTTCTGTAGATGAAATTATTTTAGATTGAGAAATCTGAGGGAGTAAATTAAAGAATTAAAGGGGCAATTTCAAATCATTTAGCTTTTATCAATGAAAATTGAAAAACAACGAACAGAAATTAATTCAACGGACAGGAATTAATGATTTGCACACCTGGCCTGGACAAAACCAACGTGTAGGTACTAGTAGTGCAGCTCACAGCAGCACAAATATAAAGCATAAAACATGGCAACGTTTAGAAAGAGTGTCAAGTTACAATGGAGTGTCTCCATTATTTTCACAACATGAGACAGTATTTGAAGGGTCATGTGACATCGTCGATGTTTTGAGAAATTTGTAGTACACATTAATAAACTCTAAACCTTTGTTCAAGAAAAATACATTGTATAAGTACATATTATAATAATAAAGTTTAAATTATATTCAGATGTGATCATTAATAATTATTAAAATTATGATTTTATGAATAAGTTCTCTCAAAACCTATTGCTGCATGTTTAAAAACTTCTTTCTTCACTAATATGAATTCAATCATACAATGAAAATATGAAATTCCATAGAAGAAATTCCAGCAAAATGGGATAATAGCAGTGGCAATTAAACGACCACCATAATATGGCCATTTAATGACCCATATTTTATATGGACGCTGCATATGTACGGGTATTGTTATTAAGAGCTGTATAAAAGTTTAAGGGCCGTGGCCGTACTTTGCCACTTAATAGCCACCTTATGGCTATGTGAAAGATGTATGCAGCTGCTTATTTAAGGTCGCATAATGACCAAAAAATTTCTCTACAGGGTACGCCGTACATATAGGTGCAATATATGGCCGTATTATGCCTGTGTAATAACTCTATCATAGCTGCATTTAAGAGCCACTACTATTCTCCCATTTTCCCACAATTCGAATAAAATTATGATAAATCGTAATGAATATTTGACAATAGCCTAGTAAATAATTAGCAGCCAACAGTTTCAGGAAAACTCTGCTGCACATACTGAAGCATATCATAGTTCGACATTTCAATACGTCCCCTCAGTATGTTAGGACCGAGTAGTAGAGACAAACTCTGGAGACACTCGACTGAGGCAGCACGAAGCAGATTCATATCACTTTGTAACCCGTAAAATAGGCCATCTAGGAAGTCGTTTATATATTGTTTTATCTTAATTTTAGTAAGTCTTCTGAATATAACAGGCAAACATTTGTAAATAGTTTCGAGAAGGTTCTTGTGATGATTGTAGTTCCGTTTAATGGTGGCAGCCGATATTTTTGGTAGCAATGATAAAATTTCAGGTCGGGCAGCTTCCAAGTCTGAAAGCTCCATGAACAGTCTCACAGCTCCGTCTGTCTTCTCCCACTGCTGAGCAGGTCTCTTAAAATGATGGGATGCTGAACAGCCTCCAGCACCAGGGGCAGATCCTCCTCGGCCCATCTTAGGTGCTAAGGAACCACATGAATACATGACTTGGTTAGTATGGGCTGGGTCGTCAGCCATAGCAACACCAAATTCAGTAGGCTTCTTACTCAGATTAGAGAACTGTGAACTGCTATCTTCTTGTGTTTGTACTGATTCTAACAGCTCTGCAAGTCTTTCAGTTACACAACTCAGTAGTTTCGAAGGATATGCACTGACGACACGAGCAAGTTCAACTGCACCACCCTGCCTTACAGATGGAATGTTGTCTTCTAGGTTCATGTAAAACAAGGGCATCAGTCGGTCAATGTAAACCGCTGATTCCTCGGAGAACACTGAAACAAAGTTACCAAGCAGTGCAAGCAGCGTCTCTCGAACAGGCCAACTGTCATCTTTAAAGCATACCAGGAGTCCCTCTAAAGTACAGGGACATGTTTTTAACTGGATCAGTCCCAAGTTTTGTAGCTAACTCAGCAATACAAGCACAAGCTGCTTCGAACTGCATGATTGTCAGCCTCAGTTTGCTGGATGTAAAATGGAACAATAGAATTGAGATGCTTTTCAACTGCTGATACTCCACTGACACTAAATAACATTCTCCATGTTGTTGGCAATGAAGACGAACGCCCTCTGCAATGTAATAACGATTCAAGCAAAGAGGTGGTAGAGTTGTGGATAAAACTCATCCCTACCGTTTTCAGGAATACCCAACAGAGCTCAGTGGCACAACATGCTGACATTCTCACCTGAGACCAATTATCAGACAGTCCGGACTCAAGAGCATCTACCGTCAACACCTTCACTCCAAATCGACCCTTGGTTTCAGATCTTTCATTCAGTGGGTGAATGGATACAAGAGCAGAACATACCAAGTAGCCAGTTTCCCGAACAAACCTATTGGTATGTTTGAGAGAGTTGAAAACTAGATCAAGGAGTTCCATATCGATACATTCATCAAAGTCAGACCCAGTATTGAGGATAATGACTTCCAATGCTTTCATGTTGGTCTCCAAATTGCCCCATCCAGCAGTGTCATGGAAAACAGTTTATGAAAGCATTTTCCTGTTGAAGTAAATACTTACTGATAAACAAATATCTAGTGTCAGTGTGTGACGGTGTCAATATAAGTTTGTGTTCGCACAAGTCCTTGTCCAGTAACCAGATTAATGTCGAAGTTTAAATATTCCGGTGCCAGAGTGAACCGGTGTCAAAGTGAACTGGTTTAAGAATGAAATGGTGTCAGAGTGAACTGGTGTCAGATGAACAAGTTTCAGAATGAACGGTTGTCAGAGTGAACCGGTGCCGGACTACCAGAGTAAACTGGTGTCAGAGTGTACTGGTGTCAGAGTGTACTGGTGTCAGAGTGAACTGGTGTCAGGGTGAACTGGTGTCAGAGTGAACTGGTGTCAGAGTGAACTGGTGTCAGGGTGAACTGGTGTCAGAATGAACCAGTGCCCAAGGCAGAGTGAACCGGTGTCAGAGTTAACCGGAGTCAGATTGAACAAGTGCCAGAGTGAAGTGGTGTCAGAGTGAACCAGAGCAAGAGTGAGCTAGTGCCAGAGTGAACCGATGTCATAGTGAACCGGTGTCAGAGTGAACTGGTTTCAAAGTGACCTGGTGTCAGAGTGAACTGGTGTCAGAGTGAACTGGTGTCAGAGTGAACTGGTGTCAGAGTGAACTGGTGTCAGGGTGAACTGGTGTCACTGTCAGAGTGAACTGGTGTCAGAGTGTCTTGTGTCAGAGTGAACTGGTGTCAGACTAAACTGGTGTCAGAATGAACCAGTGCCCATGCCAGAGTGAACCGGTGTCAGAGTGAACCGGAGTCAGAATGAACCAGTGGCAGAGTGAACTTGTGTCAGAGTGAACAAGTGCCAGAGTGAACTGCTGTGAGAGTGAACCGGTACCAGAGTAAGCTGGCGACAGAGTGAACCGATGTCTTAGTGAACCGGTGTCAGAGTTAACCGGAGTCAGATTGAACAAGTGCCAGAGTGAAGTGGTGTCAGAGTGAACCAGAGCAAGAGTGAGCTAGTGCCAGAGTGAACCGATGTCATAGTGAACCGGTGTCAGAGTGAACTGGTTTCAAAGTGACCTGGTGTCAGAGTGAACTGGTGTCAGAGTGTCTTGTGTCAGAGTGAACTGGTGTCAGACTAAACTGGTGTCAGAATGAACCAGTGCCCATGCCAGAGTGAACCGGTGCCAGAGTGAACCTTTGTCAGAGGGAACTAGTGACAGAGTGAACCGGTGCCAGAGTGAACTGGTGCCAAAATGAACCGGTTTCAGTGTGAACTGGTGTCAGAGTGAACTGGTGCTACACTTATTAAATTAAAGCATTACTGTAATTTAATTTGCGCATTCGTTCGATTTCGATGGATCTTTGTGTCGATCCATTTTCACATACGCGCCAATCTTTTAGTAAGCATAACGAGAGAGTGATCTTCTGTTTACAGGTGGTGTCCTCTCTGACCTTGCTGAACGAAGCCGGCTACTCGCCTGTCTACGCCATTGTCTGCGCCTACACTGCGCTCCTGATCATTGGGGCTTACACCTTCATTCGCTTCAGAGGGGATATCAAGCCCTTCCTCAAACTCCTCTGAGAGGTGACATCAAGCCCTTCCTCAAACTCCTCTGAGAGGTGACATCAAGCCCTTCCTCAAACTCCTCTAATAGGTGACATCAAGCCCTTCCTCAAACACTCCTGAGAGGTGACATCAAGCCCTTCCTCAAACTCCTCTGAAGCTCTGAGAGGTGACACCAAACCCTTCCTCAAACTCCTCTGAGAGGTGACATCAAGCCCTTCCTCAAACACTCCTGAGAGGTGACATCAAGCCCTTTCTCAAACTCCTCTGACGGGTGACATCAAGCCCTTCCTCAAACTCCTCTGAGAGGTGACATCAAGCCCTTCCTCAAACTCCTCTGAGAGGTGACATCAAGCCCTTCCTCAAACTCCTCTGAGGTAAGGTACAGAGTGTAGGGTGTGATGTCCGTTTTGTGAAATATACCACGTGATTATAGACTCAGACTGTTTCAAATCATTGCAGCCGGCTGCAGCAACTAGGGGAACCACAAGAAGATGCTGCTCCCTATTCAATGACTTTGGTAAATATAGAACTAGGTCTAATTCGTAGTTTTGGTTTTGTCGTCGGTTCCTGCCCAAGATAATCTTAATATGATTTTAGCAATGAGTACGACTGTTGCCATGTGACATGTTCCCGGTGCCACCGAATTTGCTGGGATCTCAGTCAAGAAGGGTCCATCCCGTAGATAAGCACTAAACTCCGTGCACGAGAGATAGGCGAATAGGGTGACATCATTATCATAGCGTATTGTAGTGAATTGATGACGTTGAACCGCCTATTTCTCGTGCGTGGCGTATAAACATGCGTTGAGATCGCTGTCATTATCATGAAAATTGAAGTGTAATTGTGGATTGACAGCGTCTCTAAAAACCGCCTGAATGTTTGCGCGGCGACTTCGCTCGTCGTATTAGAAATTGGCGGATTGCTCGGATTTTCGGCATCCTATCATGTGATCTCCTTTTATAGTGTGTGATACAAAATGGACCAATCAGATTATTGACTCTGATTGGTCCATTTGGTATCACACACGAAGGAGATCACGTGATGGTTTGTGGAAAATCCGTGCAATCCGCCAATTTCTAATACGCCGACTATAATTGAGTAAACAGTTCCGGTTTACCAGCCTAAACTCAGTACTCACGGAGGTAATTAACTAATGACATAATCATTCACCAAGAAAATAATGAATTGTGTTGTTTGCGGCTCAAAATATGTTGTGAATATTCCATTATTTCTACTTTCTAGCGGACTTGTAATCTCAGCGGAATCTCCTTTGAAGTTTTGCACGTATAATGATAAAACATCAAATATTTTCCAATATTGAATGGAAATTGGTAATCAGTGTGGGCCTGTGAATTTGTTGATTCATGCTGCATAGTATGTATTTGAATTGGGGTATTTAATTTCGCATTTTCTGCTATAAGTATTTGATATTTTTTACGGACAGTTACTCTTTGATTAGAGCTGCCTTGAATCATCCATCAGTAAATACTTTATTTGAGTAAATATGACAGATTATATATGACTCCATATTGTGAATGATATGATATTGTGCCGTTCCTATAAACTGATTTCTAGACTGTGTTTTGTGAACTTCCTCGTTTCATTTTGAAACCCTTATAGAAATTTGGGGTTTGGGTTGGCAAGGTTTTCTCACTTTTCACATAAATACTACCAATTTTCAATGTTCATACACACTAACATATTGCTCACCTTATAATATAACAATAGGCCATCATTTCCATGCATTTTGTGCAATGTGCATTATCAAACTTGACTTCTCCTCTCACTAATAGCCACATAGAAACATAGCCGCCAGAACCCATTTACCAGTTCATAAATAGTTCATGGATTCATGGGCGATAATGTTGCTGTCTACAGGGTTTTTATATTTTCCACAATTTCAATATCTTCTAGTTTTTCACTCGTGACCGACGCATGATGACTCAAATACTTCTGAAGTAAATTGGAGTCAGCAAATTGATAACAATTAGCTCCACTTCAGCAGTTTCCTTGCTTTTTGTTTACGATCTTCCCTGTAGACTTAAATTACTTATTTTCCGTGGTCACTGGTCATGATATTTGTGGCAACTCACATAATAACACTGTGTGTTAATTTGACAATTTATGACTTTATTAAGATATTTGCATCTCAAAATGTCTCCATGTGCGTTTAAACTTCATCTTACGTTGATGTTAATATTTTCGCAGTACCGCTGCATCTGCCTCCATAACGCTTTATTGTAACTTGCACTTACCCTGGTCAGTGGTCATTGATCTGGGAACATACTTATAATGTGAGAATAATCGCCTTATGGAGACATATTTTATAACAGTTTCTCCGAAGAATGGTGGATTTCGGCATTATAACAACATTGTACTTATCAACGGCAAAACTATCCGGTTGTCATCAAAATTTTACATTTTATTCCCAGTCATCCGTAGAAACGTAGGTCTTCAATCGAAACTAACAGTTATGTATTCGAGAATCGAGACTGCAACATTCCTCGCTTCTTCAGTGCTTTGATAATCATCCATTTGTGTCAGAAGCGTCCATAATCCAGATATTTCAGAGGCATCAATTTGTCTCAGGAGCATCTGATTCTGACGGAAGCATCCATTGACCATTGTGTCAGAAGCATCCATTGTGTCAGAAGCATCCATTGTGTCAGAAGAATCCATTGCATCAGAGGCATTCATTTGTTTCGGAAGCAAATGTTTGTGTCAGATGCGTCCGTTTATTTTATAGCAGTTACTCTAAACAAGAATTGCGCCTGCGGGCTTAATTCTTCAATTCTTGTTTGTGGGATGTACCCGTATGCAGGCGCTTAATTTCCCTCCCCGGCGGTGCTTGATGTAACCTTTATTCTACAACAGGCACTCCTAGTAGGAGTATAAATGTTGCGCCAATGCTGCGCGCGACCACCGAGAACATGCCTTGGCACGTGCCATTTCTTCTGAAATTCTTGCGCGCGCGTTCTTATGTATCAAGTTGTTGTAATCAGTTCGTTGTAGATTTCGCGCCATTTCGTTGAATTGGTTTCCGTTTCGCATCAGATTGTGTAACCGTTTGTTCACGCGCTGTATTTTCTTTACTGTTGATGTCACTTTTCATCTGATCTTCAAAATTTCAAATTTCATGCTTTCTGTTTCAATGCTGTCACTCGTTCCGAAAAGAATCATTCGTCTTCCACAAATCACATCGACCCACCATATTCAGTATACAGTCGAATAGTTCGATACAGTTTGGTACTAAAACTAATACAGAACCGAAGCCTTATCATATCTTATCCCTCAATCCATAGCCCAACTTACTCCTAAGATTTTATGTCACGAATTCTTCAACAGCCTTTCAATTTAGAATTTATCATAATTTTAGAGAATTTGAGCATTTTCCACAGATAGACCAAGTCAGACTTTAGTTTTGACAAACGACAGCCAATGATTATAAAATTCGTGATTTTGAAGATTTGTGATAAGGGGACGGACGGACGGAGGGAGGGACATTTTCGCGACTGATATTATAAAGGAGCAATCCGGGCACTTTCCAGAAATTACAGTATTTCTATTGCAAATCTGAACCTGCTATACATTTATCATATTTCTAACCTTCCCAAACCACGATCTCTGCCAACCCTCTCATTTGCCTTTTTGTATTCACAAAAAGGCCAATGGGGAGGGAAAAAATGGTGGTTTTCGGCATTATAACATTATCGTACTTATCAACAGTAAAACTATCCGGTTGTCATCAAAATTTTACATTTTATTCCAAGTCATCCGTTAAAACGTAAGTCTTCAATCGAAACTAACAGTTTTATTTGAGAATCGAGACGGCAACATTTTTCGCTTCTTCAGTGCTCTATTACAGCATCCATTTGTATCAGAAGCGTCCATAATCCAGATATTTAGGAGGCATACATTTGTCTCAGGAGCATCTGATTCTGACGGAAGCATCCATTGACCATTGTTTCAGAAGCATCCATTGTGTCAGAAACATCCATTGTTTCGGAAGCATAAGTTTGTTTCGGAAGCAATATCCATTGTGTCAGAAGCATCCATTTGTGTCAAAAGCGTCCGTTTGTGTCAGAAGCATCCATTTGGGTCAGAAGCATCCATTTGTGTCAAAAGCGTCCGTTTGTGCTCGGACAGTTCGTCTTGTTACCATTGTACGTGTACATGTTCTAATAGTGCCCAGAACTAGCTGCTAAATGTTGATGGTAATTTTGTAATTGATATCATTCATCATCGAGTGATGGGTTACCATCCTACTTATCTAATCATACTATATTATTATGACTTAGTGTTCCTCATTATCCTTACCTCTATTATATATGTACACTTTATATGTGTGCGAGGACTTGCGACTAATATCGAACAGTGTGAGACTAGAGAGGTTACGTGTGAATTATGTGCTCATGTGAATTATCACCTCCCCGTCAATACGTCATGAATTACACTCTAGTTAGCTATGTCAAATACCATGTCTATAATGATAATCATGTGCTGCTTTATTGTAAGATTGGGGGTATTTCGGCGTAAGCCATTGAATTCGGGGATGTACTCGAGTCGGTGTGGTGTCGAGCTCACAATGCAACCGTTAATATCTTAGATCTCGTCATAGTGACGTTTTTGTGTCATTCCCATTCATTTCGGGCTTACCAATTTGAGGCTTACAACATAATTGGGGCTTATCACATTTGGAGCTTACAACATTTGAGGCTTGCCACATTTGGGGCTCTCCCATAATGTGTGCACATGCATCGATCGATGAAAGGCTTGATAAAGACGCGCATTTTACTTTTCATCTAATTTCTGCCGTATTTTACGCGTTTTATCGATCGATCGATATGGGTCACCACATTTAGAGTTTACCACACGTGTGGTATGAATTTTGTACATTGATTGCCTCCAGGGATTGATCGTGTACAGCTACTTTCTGGCTAGGTTTGAATGTCGTCAAAACAGCATTTTTTCTAACTTTACGAAATGATAATCATTTTCGCGACTTAAAAACCGTTTTTTAGTGTTTTTTAATTTATAAGTTTGTTACAGATCCGCGGATCTCGAGACAAAATGGTTTAATAAATAATTTCATCTTGATGAATTATCTTCTATTACTTATTGTTGTACTAATGTACTACTTTGTTTTCCGTTTTACTGTGAAAAGATGCCCTTTTCAGTGAATCTTTGCTGGTATTGAATTTGACTATGTTCAATGGTTCTGTAGCGGCACTTTTTTTTATTTTTTAAATACTAATGTTGTGTTGCGCAACATTGCTGTTCAAGTTGACTGACCAAAACCAAAAGTCATGAAATTCTGTGCATTACGTATTTGTAATTTCGTCTCATGACTTAAAAATGACTTAAAGCCTGACTTGAACATAATGCGTTACCACACGTCGCATAGCTTCTTTCATAGGTGCGTTACTGGTTTGTTACATTGTTCTTTAAATGAAGGGGATTGTCGTGCACATAAAGATGTCTCAAGCTTTCAGAAGAAACTAAGCCAGTCGGTAGCCTGGATATTGTAATTTCTCTGCAAAACTAAGTATCTAACTGCTTGTTTTGTGTGCTTTACTTAACCGACACGATGCATTGCTCTTTTTATTTGTGCGTTACCATACGTTACATTGCTCTTTTCATAGACCCGGATTTTTGCATTAAGGCATCCAAAAAGAATTTGAGCACATTTGGCGCAATTTTTTACCAAATTTTTGGCCCGAATGATGTCAAAATATTATTCGTAGCCGAAGTTATAAGCCTTTGAGTATTGGACACTCATTGGAAAAAAACGGGTTTTGAGATTTTGCCACTTTTGTGGATTTTTGGAGGTTTTATGGGCTAAAAATGGCCAAATAAGGACCGACCGATTCACTTATAGATTAGTTTGCTCTTCAATTTCATCTAAAATGATGGGAGAAATAAGTTTGAAGCTAATTCCTCCAAAATTGTGCCCAATCCGGCAACCTTTAGGTCCACAATAGGCCAACTGCCACTTTGGCGCGCGCTTCGCAAGGCATAACTTGGCCATTTTTCGTCCGATTTATATGCGGTATAATCTTAGTACCCGGCAGATGGCGTCACTCTAGTCCGTGTTACGTCATGAACTCCTATAACACCAACAAGTATCAGACTGTACTAGCTTGCCGATGAGTTGATATGTAAACTTTCGTATGTAGACGGAAATATCTTATTCTTTGTCGGTTTTTAACTCTGCTGAATTTTTTTACGAAATTTTAGTTGAGCTACTGAGATGTGAAGAACGCCTACGTGAGTTGAGGCTTTTTGCTCATTACTTCGGTTCGTCACTTCTTCATGTTCTATGTAATGTTTTTCTACCACTTTCCAGTTTCTCCTGTTCCTCAGGACGTGATCACTGATCAGTGATCATGTTCCATTTTCAAAACCATTCTGTGTTTTTCGTGGCAATTATCTATCAATAATTTCGTCACACCGATTATACGAGCCGAGAAGTTTGCTGATATCATTACTATACTACTAGTGACATGCTATAACAAAGTGGGTATGAGCTTGTGACATGGTAAATGTCCGTGGTAACTACTCAGAACCATGCTTGACTTTTTATCTGGTATATATCCGCTACTCGACCGTATTATACGCCCTTTCTACGCAGAAACACGCACTGCCACGTCGTAAACACACCACTCTGCACTGGGATGATGACGTCACTATCGCAATCTATTTCTCTTGTGCGAATGTTTTAGCTGGCCGAAACTTCACCATTATAGCCATTGTTACCATAGGCAACACAATTTACAGCAGCCCTATGTCCATTCTGTTATAGTATTGCAGCACGTGCCCTCCATTGCCCATATGCTTCAGAGATCAGAACGCAATATGTTATTGCCTACCTATAACAATGATACTTAGTGTTATATTGCCTGTATAACAGTATAACGATAATACTGAGTGTTATTTTCCCTGTATAGTTTATTTGAAACTGGGTTTGTCGCAGTTGTTTTTGTGTTTTATTCATTTAAAACAACTCAACTTTGTCACAGAAGTGGTAGCAAGTTTTAGATACGTTATATTATTTCGTCCCATGAGACCCAAAAACCACTTTATATTATAGATCGGTCAACATCTCATTATGTTGACCAGTGCTCATAATGGGTGTGGTTCTTGCATGGTATCTATCATGTTTGTTCTGTTATCTAAGGTAGACGTTAACTTATAATATTCTTTGAATAATATTCTATGAATTCTTATTTAGCTCAGTCTGCTTGTTGTTTGATTATATAACCAGGCTGGTATAACACAACTGTAGAAAGTTTAGCAGTTATTTGATAATATCACTAATATCGCAGGGGTTGAAGCAGGGATTTGTACGCATCGTGAGCGCTATAATAATATACGAATGTACACTCTGCTTGATATGATTTTTGCGTGTGTTTTGATACGGTTCATGGATAACTCTCTGGGTTCTAACCAGCTGCAGCAACCTTCCTTTAAGTTGGTGAAGTCCGTTGCAGAGCGTATTGGTTGCTTCTCAGGTATTTAACTCTCGAGGTCTTTAGGTCTGTCGACTTAGTGACGTTGTACATCGCTGCTGCTGTCTGATTATCAGCATATTTATTAGTTGTTATCGTGTTTGAGAGAACTCTGGACTGTCTACTAGTACTATACACGCTCCAGACAGTTTCTCTGTTTCTAGGGATTTCTATTTGGAATTGAAATTGAGATATTTGCCAAAATATATTGGCTATGCTAAATTAAAACTTCAGTGAAGTGAACTCATCATATAATTGATAATGTCTATTGGCCTTTATTCACCCAGCCTTTTTTACTGGTCCCTTGAACAAAAAATGTTTCTTGCGAAGAATACTAAATTGTTAGATAAAGTCACTCCTGGGTGTGAGACCTGATTATCACGTGATCTCGTCCCTCTTGCCCTTCAGTAGCTTTCAATTACCTGCTTACATCATGAAACATGACAGGGATATAGACAAGTTCTTCTTCAAGTATAGTAGTAGTAGTAGACGTAGTAGTATTAGTGTCTCGTGTACCTGCGCACCAAGATATAAAATTAATTATAATTACTACTAATCCGTCCTGCAAATATTAGTAATATCCAGTATGAATATTACTCTGTCAACATGCAATACTCCCTAGTCTGCTGCAGGTCCTGTGATATTTTCTCGTTGCCATGGCATCCGCCTTGTGTTGTGTGAAGTCGCTTCTCACACTGTTATTTTTCACAATATTAATCAGTCCTCTAGACTGAGAGGACACGATCATTGCAATCTATAATGTCAAGTCAAGGAATCTTCGGCTTGATCGTGCTTGTAAAATTATGCTCATATTTAAAAGGCAGCGGAATTTCCGTCGGAATTAATATCCCAGGCGTTCTATTATTCGGGAATTGTTGTATTTTATTGTCTCCTAATTATTTTGTAAATTGTCAATAGTCGACTGGTCAATCTTTGTCAAAGTTGACGAGTTTTATGTGGTAGTCTATAGATTGACTGTAGCTTCTATACTAGGGTGCAGTGGAGTGTTGGGGTTAATATCCAATTTATATTTTATTTTACTCTTTAAGTTGGCCATGTTGAAATTGTAATTTACCGTTATTAACATCCATATTTCAATCAAATTTGGACTTGTAGGCTATTGTTAGTTTGTCATCGTGAATTTGTTTCGCCTTACCAAATCGATTGAATATTTTCACCGAATCAAAAGATTCTAATCAGATCAAAAGTTATGGAGCAGCGTACTCAAAATAATATTAAACAGAAATTAACGCGCGCGCAATTAATCTGCATGTGCACTTTTCCCGCGTCGCCATGGGGCGCGGCGTGACCCGCAAAGAAAAGATCACGATTTGCGACTTTATAAGTAAGACTATCAGGCCGCTGCTACGCAGCACTTCGTTCGCAAATTTTAAACTCTACAATTTAAATTGATTGGATACTTTTCGCCGTATCAAAAAATTCCGATCATATCAAAATTTATGAGCATTGAGCAACGAAAACAAAACAGCATTAAACAGAAATATTACTGCGCGCCCAATCCATCTGCACCTGCACTTTTCCTTCTCCGCGCGCTTTGCCATGGGGCGTAACGTACACAGAAACAGAAAATGGGATTTCAAATAAGAGATTGTGCGCGGAATTTAACAGATCAGCACCTGCAACTTCATGGCTGTCATAGTTACGCGCACATTCACTCCATTCTCCACATTTCTGCACGTGCTAACTGTGACGCGTGACAAAAATATACAAGCACCGCGTTAAATTGCAAGAGAGGTTGTCATGACACTATTTACTACTCCCCTATGCTGATGCACCTTAATGATTATCATGGCATCTTTATGATTATCTTAATGAATACTATATGTTCGGCCGTTCCTGTAGCCTCGAGAATTTCAGGGGAACAATTAATCCCTTTGTTGAGTCTTTGAAGTATTCATAGGTTCCTTTATTTTATGACAATTGTATGACATCAATATCATTATAATGACACTAGTTCACATGATAGAATCATTATAGATTTAATGAAGTTATACTGTATCAGCGGTATTTACCTATTGTCTATCGGGAGTAGTAGTATTAGCTCGATCTACATTCAAATTTGTTATTTGAGTGAAATTTAGTGTTCACTCTGACACCAGGTGTTCACTCTGACACCAAGTGTTCACTCTGACACCAGGTGTTCACTCTGACACCAGGTGTTCACTCTGACACCAGGTGTTCACTCTGACACCAGGTGTTCACTCTGACACCAGGTGTTCACTCTGACACCAGGTGTTAACTCTGATACCAGATGTTTACTCTGACACCAGGTGTTCACTCTGACACCAGGTGTTCACTCTGACACCAGGTGTTCACTCTGACACCAGGTGTTCACTCTGACACCAGGTGTTCACTCTGACACCAGGTGTTCACTCTGACACCAGGTGTTCACTTTGGCACCAGGTGTTCACTCTGACACCAGGTGTTCACTCTGACACCAGGTGTTCACTCTGACACCAGGTGTTCACTCTGACACCAGGTGTTCACTCTGACACCAGGTGTTCACTCTGACACCAGGTGTTCACTCTGACACCAGGTGTTCACTCTGACACCAGGTGTTCACTCTGACACCAGGTGTTCACTCTGACACCAGGTGTTCACTCTGACACCAGGTGTTCACTCTGACACCAGGTGTTCACTCTGACACCAGGTGTTCACTCTGACACCAGGTGTTCACTCTGACACCAGGTGTTCACTCTGACACCAGGTGTTCACTCTGACACCAGGTGTTCACTCTGACACCAGGTGTTCACTCTGACACCAGGTGTTCACTCTGACACCAGGTGTTCACTCTGACACCAGGTGTTCACTCTGACACCAGGTGTTCACTCTGACACCAGGTGTTCACTCTGACACCAGGTGTTCACTCTGACACCAGGTGTTCACTCTGACACCAGGTGTTAACTCTGACACCAAGTGTTCACTCTGACACCAGGTGTTAACTCTGACACCAGGTTTCACTCTGACACCAGGTTTCACTCTGACACTGGGTGTTCACTTTGGCACCAGTTGTTAACTCTGACACCAGGTGTTCACTCTGACACTAGGTTTCACTCTGACACCAGGTGTTATCTCGGACACCAGGTGTTCACTCTGACACCAGGTGTTCACTCTGACACCAGGTGTTCACTCTGACACCAGGTGTTAACTCTGATACCAGATGTTTACTCTGACACCAGGTGTTCACTCTGACACCAGGTGTTCACTCTGACACCAGGTGTTCACTCTGACACCAGGTGTTCACTCTGACACCAGGTGTTCAGTCTGACACCAAGTGTTCACTCTGACACCAGGTGTTAACTCTGACACCAGGTGTTCACACTGCCACCAGGTGTTCACTCTGACATCAGGTAATCACTCTGACACCAGGTGTTCTCTCTGACACAAGGTGTTCACTCTGACACCAAGTGTTTACTTTGACACCAGGTGTTCACTCTGACACCAAGTGTTCTCTCTGACACCAGGTGTTCACTCTGACACTAGTTTCCTGTTCACTGTGGAACTACTTCAGTCTGATACAAATTGTACCCTGACTCAAATTCATCTTAACACTGAATTTCACTTTGACCCCAGTTCATTCTGAGGTCTTTTCGCCTGGAAACCAGTTTAATGCTCACTTCGACATTACAATAAGCATTTTTCCTTTATGCCATCTCACTCTGATGTCAGTTTCTTTATTTCCTACTGTTACATTATTTCACGCCAGCGCTGTTTGATACGCCATCATTGAAATGTTTGATTATTCCATTGCCACCTCAAATATATGGCACTAATGAAGCGTCAAGCGTGTCTGTTTTTTCTACAAATATCTTTTAATTCCGGACGTGATACTGGAGCTCTCAACGAAATATACACCCCTGCCACACCGTTGAGTATTATTACAACTGACATCATCTCACTTTAAAAGCTGAGAATACCCTCCCCAAGCCAGTTATTATCAGCTGATGCACCCTTATGATTATTTTAGCACCTTTATCATTATCTACTATACTGTATACCTTATTACAGGAAATTAAGTTTACATATAATTAAGCCCTAAGGTCTCAAAAAGGGCTTAATTTCATGCACCTTAATGACATATATTCTTAATTTCATGAGGACTAATTTTTCAAGCAAATTTGAACATAATAAGTTCGAAAACATCGATTTTTTTTTCAATTATTTATTATTCAGTATTGATTAAGCTTTGATAATTGATATGATGCCGGATGGAAAGCCACTAGTATTGCCAGACAGATCTTGGAGCTCACTCCTTGACAATGTTTCCAAGGCCGTAATGATAATCAGCTATTATGTGGTGTTTTGTGGAAACATATTCCTTCATTAATTTGATGTACCTGATTATAAGATTCTCATGATGCTGTGATAATTTATTCTATAGGTTATTTGGTCATAGTAATTTTCGTCTCTGAAAATTTCCCAATTTCAATTAATTGTGTTAAGTGGTAATTGGAGAGTAATTTAAACTATCAAAGTGTCAAATGAAGAAATAAGGCCAAAAATTCCCAATTCGTAACATATTAAGTCTTAATTATTTGCATACAAGGCTGAAATTTCTATCTCATGAAATTTATATCTCCACAATGATAATTTGGCTGCATGTATTTAAGAATGCACTAAATTAGTCTTACATGTAATTAAGCCCCAGGGCCTCAAAAAGGGCTTAATTTCATGTAGCTTAATGACATGTAGGCTCATTTTTCTGAAGGCGATATTTCCTGTAATAAGGTATGTTCGGCCGTTCCTGTCACCCCAAGAATGTCAGGGGAACAATTAATCCTTTGTTCGAGTCTTTGAAGTCTTCCACAGTGTCATTTATTTTATGACAATTTTATGAAATCATTCATCATTACAATGACACAAGTTCAAATGCTAGAATCAATTTAGATTTAATGAAAATTTACTGTATCTGCAGCCTATATACTTATTGCCTATCAGGAGTAGTCAAGTAGTCAAATGAACTCGCTCTACATTCGTATTTGTAATTTGAGTGAAATGTAGCTGTTCTCTCTGACACAAAGTGTTCTCTCTGACACCGGGTGTTCACTATGACATCAGGTGATTAATCTGACACCAGGTCCCCATTTTTCCTAAAAATATTTTTAGCCATCAATTTTGGGCACGAAATTTCAAGATTAGCTAGAAAATTACCCGTCAGTTCGACCAAAATCCCCCCCCCCCCCTATTTCCGCAACGTTTACAAGCTGTGCGAATGGCCATTGGCCTCCCATAAGTGATGCATTATCAGCACAACTCTTAAAGTCAGTTCTGTTAGTCGTATCTTGAAGCTTTGATATCACAAGACGAATCTTCATAAAGCTTCTCTTTTAAGGATCCTTCGTGACATCCCAGTGTCCTTTACCGGAAGAGAAACTGTTCCGGAAATCATGTGAGACATGCTTCATTAATTTGAGGCGTCCTTCATCATGATCAATACTGTAATAATGCCACTCCAGGAAGAACTAACGCAAATGCAAAACCGTATCATCATTAGGATTGGTCGAGTTTTGACTGTTGGTCTAGCAAATGCAAAACCGTATTACCATTGGTCATACCAATGCAATTTGTGATCACAGGATTCACCGAGACAGATATTAGCATTAAACCGCACATTTAAACGTTTAATATTCAATTTCATGTCCATTTCATGATAGATATGCGATCAATGATCATATATGCCCGACTATTTCGACGGATCCACGTCTTCGTCAATAAGTCATCCAGAACCCTGATCAATGCGTCACGTTTGATCGTATATTTATTGCGCGCGACCTGCAAAACTCCTGTTAAACAATGGAGGTAATCGGCAACTGCCATCTTTGCTGCCAACCATTTAAGATTCATTGTTCTACTGAGTTTTTATATCCGCATGTTGATATGATGAATGCATCTTTTGCGTTTAATGATCCTCCATATGTTGCGGAATAGCAACTGGAAATGTTGTCACTGCTTTGTTAAAAACGTTCCCTGTTTCATTTTGAGCTCTGCATCCACCTCAACTGCGTCTCGATGGGCAAGTGCACAGCTCTTAAAGTGAGAAGGTGTTATTTGTTATTCCAATCATGCGTTTCTCCACTGTTTTTTTACTGCAAATGGCTCAAATCACGAGATTTGATAGTATCAACTTGAAGTCTAAGGAACTTGATTTTATCTTATGCCTAATGCCCAGCTGATGACGACCATTATAACCTCCAAAAGCCATAAAATCACCAATATCTCATTATCTCACCAGTACGCGATTTTACGAAAGTGACATCCACGTTTCGTCCTATTTCTCACTCTCAGGCGTCTGAACTGAGCCTGAACCTTCACACTGTAGCTTTAGGAATACACATTATCATGTTTAATGTTTGTCTTCTAAACAGGCCCTATCAATCTCGTGGCTGCAATCCGCATGTGGAAGTTTTTGTTCAAAAATGATTCCAGTTTTTTTTCGTTAGGGCCGGTTAAGCTGGCTGGGAATAACATATGATAAATGATAATATATGCATTCCTAAAGCACAGAGCGTGAAGGTTCAGGTTCAGTTTAGTTGCAATCCTCAGCTCTTTTAGTGATTCAGTGTTCAGTAGCACAGTGCAGAGAATAGCAAGTGTATCAAGTATCCACATTGGTGTGTCGATTTAGTGAGGTGAAGCCGGAAAACCGTATGAATTTTAGAGCATTTATACGATCTGTGACAGCTAGCAAATAACATTTTATGATTATGGAAAATGCTATTCTTCACTATTGTTTAAAGTTCAGTGTTGCCAGCTTAGATGAAACGTTCCTATGTGTATATATTGAAAATCAATTTTACTATTACCGATGAACATAGCTTATTTGCCCTTATTGGACAAAGCAACTTTGAATTTTTCGTCCAAAGGACCGGTTAAAAAGAACTAAAGAAGGCCGGTTAAAGTGGTGTCTGTTAAATGTAAGGCCATTTAATGATTAATTGAAAGATGCCAAAATTTATTAAGAATGATTGTCATTAAGTTGGTTTAGTAGGAGTTAAATTCTAGATATTATTTCGGTCTAATACCAGTCCACTTTTAGGAATGTTTCAATACTGCAATATGTAACATCAGACTAAATTGCTGCTATTTATCATTATCACTATTATTATCATTATTACTAGTTTTCGACTGAAAACATTGAAGTTCTGAATCTTCAGGAATTCATAAAAAGAATCCATTCCTTTTTCCAATAGATCTATCTTATTAACACGTATGTGTCTATAATTCATTAATTCCAATATGTGTCTATAGTATCTGTCGCATAAACAACATATTTTAATGTGAAAATGTCATGATTTAACCTCACAAGTTTTGCTCTCCAGTTTGCTTCTTATGTTGTAAACATAACTGCCAAAAATGTTACTTTTTGAATCTGAAAATATTTGAGGTTTGGATGAAATTATTTAGAATATACCTATCAGCTATAGCTATAAGCTCTGGCCTGGAAAATACACCTATTCTGTAATGGACATTCCAAGTATTGGCCTTGGCAATTAGAAATACACCTAAAATGCACTGTTGGAATAGCACTTTGGGCTGCCGGCTGTGGCCTGTGCCAAAAACACACCTATTTAGCCCTGTCTCCGATTGTAATTTTTGGGGCGTCGTCCAAATATTGAAACATAAAAGGTCGGAAGAATTCAGAAAGAGACATTATGCTTTTCGCCCTGCCAAAATGCCAAATTGTTTTCAAAGTTTGGCAGCTATGGTTGTAAACAATAAAAGTTTATTAAAGGGCACCGAAAGCACCCTGTACCATAGTAAAATTACATTTTACTTATTAAATTGTACACAGGTGCTTGCCTATCGGAACTTTGTTATTATGTAAAGTTAGTTATTTCTGAGCCACATCCAGTGGATTCTTTGATGTTGTGTTGTACCACCGACCACATTTTCATACCATGGACCACATTGTCGTACCAACGACCACATTGTAGGAATCCGTGAAATTCATTGGTATTTGCGAATATTTTTATTTCTTTTCGAACAATTCATTTGCCGTTTCAGAGATGAACGTTGATAGATGTTTGTTTCCGTTTTTATGTTTATCGTTTTTTAAATTTCCTCCTTTTCAAGTCTTTTTAAGCTTGTATGACCTTTTTTTAGTGGACGGCTCCTCATTGAAGATTCCAGGATTAATTAGCAGGATTGATTAGGTAATTAGCTGTTCGGAAGCTGAGACGACTGATGCTAATTGCCGCCTATTATCATTCCCTACCACTATAGATCGAATTTAATTCGAATTATCTCTCCACATCGCTTGATGATGTTTCCATCTGATCAGAGCTTTCATGACTGCCGATCATGAAAGGCTTATAGTAGCGAGGAAAAGTGCAAACCGTGATATAACGTATCGTGCGTGACAGCATTTATCGCATTTAAATTGACCGAGGCCAAAGGCAGAGGTTTTGATTAATGATTGTCATTTCAACTTGTCTCTTAAGTTGTCAAATATGCTGCTCCTATAATTGGGTTTTCTCTTGCAGTATTTTACTGTCTTTTATTAGAACGAGATTTATCACATCTAGGTTTAACTGTATCGTTCAAGTTAAAGTTTTACACATTTCGCGGTATATAGTCAAGCCTAGTAGAAGCCTAGAAACCCTTTGCGGTGTTCATGATGGGCCCAGCTGGCGTATTCAAGTCATCCCACGTCCCCACTCACAAAAGCTATGAAAGAGTCCGAATGAAATTATATCACCTAAGTATGGCAATTTGATCTCAAATTGAGATACTTCCAACAGAATCGGGCAGTACATTTAGAAATAAGTCTCAATGACTTCAACCATAATGCCTTATGATTGTTACACAGTCCTTTTTGTTATGAAAAATACCCTTAGAGTTCCCCTCTGGCGCATACTTTCAGCATGATAATTTCGTACCGGGCTTTACTTTGATGTTGGGCAGCAATTTCACGGTTCGTTGGAATGAATTGTATATTTATGATCATAATTTGCATCGGAGATGCATAATATTCTTTTGATCACCATTCATTTCGCCTCATCTCCTTAAAATATTGATTGGGGTGGAAATGATTCAAGGGATTCGTGGTGCAAGGTACAGAAAGAAATCTTTAAATTTGATTGGATACGATGCTATAGATAGTTGAATGCTGTTGGAACAATGGTATTTAGCCCGTTTTGCATTGTCTTATCTGGCACTTTGTGGGAAACAGCCGCATCAATGAGTTATGGGGTGTTGGATGCCTGGTTGAGAAAGTGTCACCACTCACTTCTCAAGGAAGCACCATCAAACTACTGCCCGCCAGTTATAGTTTGCTACTTGAACCTTTCGTCCTAACTCCGTACCCCCCAGATTACTCCCATGAATCAACACTAAAGAGATCGGGTGCGGTATCTTCACCATTTTCTGAAGTTACGCATCATACCCGATTGGTTGCCAATCAGAAATACCCCCATACGACCATACGTTGAAGCTTCACTCTTTAACACCACCCTGAAGCTTTACTTCGCAAGACAACCCTGAAGTTTTATCCCACAAGACTACCCTGAAGTTTAACTCCGCAAGACTACACCATGTCCAACTTCACAGATTACTCCCCGACTGCTGACCTTATCATTGGGATATCAGGTCTCTTCCTGGGGAGTTACACTATAGTGGGTGAGTCACTGAGTCATGTGCGCCTAACAAGAGGGTTAAGTGTGACGTCATTAATCTGGTTTAGGGAGGTGGTTTGATGACGTCACACCACCAACTCTTCTTGCCCGGGTTCAGTAGTTTAGTCAATGTTTCCTTATCCTCCTACTCCTTTTGTTACGATACCAATATTTAGCGATGTTATTAAAGTGAGTTATTGTCCACAATTTAGCGTTTACAACCAGAGTTTACTATAGTTAAATGGAGTTTAAACTTCGGCCTGGTTCAGCTAAATGATTAAAATTTCCAATTTTATCACAATCGTGGAAATTTTAAGATCTGACCGTAAACATGATAAAATAAAAACTCTTTTGTAATTATGGGAACACAAGACTTGAAACTCTGACTGCCAATCGGAAATTTCATTACTTGTAAATATCAATTATTACATTTTGACGAAAAAAATATCTTGCCTAACACACCCCGGTTTCAGCCAACACACTGGTCCTGGCGATCATCTCCCGCTTCAGTCGGCGGACCACCTCGGAGCTGATATTCGCTAACCTGGCACTCACGGACCTGCTGGGCGGACTTGACTTCCTCTTCGCGTGCGGAGTCCTGCTGGCGGGAAGACAGTACTTCTCCCTCCTCTTCCTGGACGAGGTGGTGTGTCAGGTGGTGGCTATTTCCTGGTACGTGGTCTCCATATCCACACCTCTCATGCTGGCTCTCACTTGTCTTGGTCGCTTCCTAGCAGTCTTCACTCCTATGAGGTACAGTGGGAGGGAGGGTTGAGTCTTCTGAACTTTAAGTTTAGTAGTAGTGTTTTAGTAGTAGTGTTTTAACGCACCAAGAAACCCTTGAATGAAGCTACTCATTGAGACCCTTACATCAGCCTTCAGTGCTATGCACTTGCAGCCTATCATTTTTTTGAGATTTCAGTAGTGACTAGCTAGTTAACATAAAATTGAAATCTCTTTACCCCCATTCTCATATCTTCCCGGACCCTAACCCCTCCCCCCTCCAGATACTAGATATTAAGACAACTCCCCTTCAGGTACGAGTCCCTCTTCACGCGTAGGAACGTGATGGTGTGTATGGTGGGGGTGTGGGTAGCCAGCTTCCTGGGAGGCACTCTCCACGTTTACGGGCTGGGGAGCATGCGCATGGAGGCACGGTGGGGCTTCTGTGATTACAGGTACATTTTCACAGGTTCTGTTATTACAGGTCCACATTCTCTTTTGATTACAGGTACATGTTTTCTTGTGATAACAGGTCCTGGTACAATGTATATGTTCACAGGTTTTTTAATTAAATTTACATATTGAGGGATATTGTAACTTTGTAACAAAAGTTTTACAGGTTTAGTGATAGACATATTGACATAATATAGGGTCAAGTTTTACTTTGGCTATCAACATTTTAATTTGATGGTTTTCTGCTAGCTGACTTCTTCAAATTCAGTGTTTCTAATCTTTATAATTACATATTGCAATTAATTTGTCGTAAAACCCAATGCTCAATCCTCTGTCCCCCCGCAGACTGATAGAAGTGTACAACCTACAAGAAACACGGTGGTTGATGATGATCTTCTTCTGTCTGCCACTCCTGGCTTCCACTCTCCTTCTCATATTCTGCAACACTGTCATCTGTATTAAGGTATGTTGAGTATGAGATGGGATTTCTTTTTAAGTCCGCTCCAAACAATTTGAGTCGTTCCTATGACTCTCTGGAATCTGCATGAGGGACTGTCGTGCTGCCCTGTAGTATGAATAACTACGCTGTAGTATGAATTTCTGTTTGTTATTAATTACATGGACCCTGAAGGACCTCATTTCCATGAGATTGCAGGTTCCATGAATAATTGCACTGACGCACCATGATGATCAAGATTCAATAATTAGAAACTTATATCTGTATCAACATTATAGCTTATCTGTCATGAATCTTATCAAACATGATTCACGCTGATACTAGCTCCTAGTGCACTATCAGTATCACTACGACTCATCTAATTTTGACAAATATCAAAGCTATAGCTTGACAGATTTTCAATCTCGCTCACACTTCACCGTACGGACAAGCTTACATGATAACAAATGTAGATGCATAGAAAACAAATTTTACCAACTTCTCGAGTTGAGAAGATTCAAAGAAGGGGAGAGGCAGGTTTTATCAGGGGGCTGGCAAGCCCCCCGCGGCGGTTTGCGAGCCCGAGGGCCCGAAGGGCCCGAGGGCGAGCATTGAACGGCGGTCCAAACAGTGCGGGCCGAAGGCCCGAGCCAGAGCCCGAGGACCCGAAGGGTCCGAGGGCGAGCATGGACGGCGGACCTAACAGTGCGAGGGCCGAAGGCCCAGCGAGCTCCAGGACCCAGAAGGGTCCGAGGGCGAGCATTGGACAACTATTCTAACAGTACACGAGCCTCCGAGCATCGGGAGTGAGTTTTCTTAACTTTGCTTGCCAGCCCCCAACTATATGTTTTCATGAATTCACCATATTTCACGTTGAAATTTGAGCAAGTTCCCGTTGCTGAAATCGCACTAAAATTTGAACATCACATGTTTAGGGGTCAAAGGTGCAACTGTCAAAATTTCAGGTCAATCGGATGAAAAATGACCGAGTTATTACAACTTGAATATTGCCAAAATCGAGGGTGTTCTTGTTAAATTGGGTTACGACCATATATATACATATAGAGGTATATACATATTTTTATCTACAAACTACAGTACAGAATTGCTGAAGTCTGTTCACCAAGTCTTTATAGTTAGTAATCCAAAAATAATAAAAGGAGTAATTTAATATCATGCTCATATCATGCTCATATCATGCTCATAGATTTATGCAAGTGTCAAAATGTATGAATAAAGGAGATTCAATGATTTTAATAATTATTTAAGGCCTAAAAACCAACAAGTGCTCTGGGCTAACAAAGGGTCATCAGTTGGGCAAGGGTGATTATGAGGCACAAAATGTACCGCACACGGTTTTTCGGCTCCCTAGCCCAAGAAACCTACACCCCCGGGAGCCATGGACACAGACAGTGAGTACATTGCACTGTATCCATCCCGAACTGAAACCAAACTCAAAATAAGATCACTCAAATATATGAAAAGCATGTTAAATTTTAAGAAACTGACAAACATGCGACTCACAACTGGTTAAAGTTTCATACTCACTTCATGACAGCAAACTCAAGCTGAACAAGGAAAGTAAACAACGTAGAACCAAAGGTATATAAGGATAAAATTAAAACACGAGACACCGAGTCTAACAGAATATTACACACCCGCAGTGGTATGTCTATGAGATTAGGCACCCGCAAAGTAAGATATAAAAATAGATAAAGTAAACACGGAGGGAGGAGAGCACTGAATGAAATCAGATTAACAGGAAGGTAAAAGAGTCACAATGAATGTAAACATAAAAAGAGGCGTTACATAGAAGAAAAACCTGACAAACACACTCTCACACACATACAAACATACACACAAACGAGAAACTTTACTGAGAAGTATGAAAAGAAAAACGGAAAAAGAGCATGAAAAGGCTGAGCACAAACAGCGTAAAAACGGCAGTTTTTTAAGGTACCAGTTTTATGGCAAGAAAACCACAGTTTTATGAAACAAGAAAGCTTTTAATAAGTTAAAAAATAGAAAATATAGAAATAAAAAAGGGGAAAAATAACGTGGAAGACTTAAAAAGAGCACATAAAAAGAAAGAGAGAAGAGGAAGAGTTGAAAAAATAATAATCTAAATGAGAACAAAAATCAGTTACTAAAGTACTAACCAACCAAGTTCACGCAATCACTGTTCCTTCCAACCGACACGCAAAGGGTAACCTGGGTTCAAAACAAAATAAGACATGGTGAACCAGCATTTCTGTCGTCATAGGAGGAAGCCAGGACGTCTATGGTGCTAGCAAAAAGAAATAAAATAAATCAAATTCCTAATTAACCTAATTAAGCTTAGGAGACGACCTGAAAACCAGCCCTGACGCATTACTGTCGACAGGTATCGTGTCAAGTGAGGCACTTAGTCCCCGGTCAAGCCCACTCACTGCCCTGATGTATTTTTATCTACAAACTACAGTACAGAATTGCTGAAGTCTGTTCACCAAGTCTTTATAGTTAGTAATCCAAAAATAATAAAAGGAGTAATTTAATATCATGCTCATATCATGCTCATATCATGCTCATAGATTTATGCAAGTGTCAAAATGTATGAATAAAGAGATTCAATGATTTTAATAATAATTTAAGGCCTAAAACCAACAAGTGCTCTGGGCTAACAAAGGGTCATCAGTTGGGCAAGGGTGATTATGAGGCACAAAATGTACCGCACACGGTTTTTCGGCTCCCTAGCCCAAGAAACCTACACCCCGGGAGCCATGGACACAGACAGTGAGTACATTGCACTGTATCCATCCCGAACTGAAACCAAACTAAAAATAAGATCACTCAAATATATGAAAAGCATGTTAAATTTTAAGAAACTGACAAACATGCGACTCACAACTGGTTAAAGTTTCATACTCACTTCATGACAGCAAACTCAAAGGTATAAGGATAAAAGGTATAAGGATAAAATTAAAACACGAGACACCGAGTCTAACAGAATAATACACACCCGCAGTGGTATGTCTATGAGATTAGGCACCCGCAAAGTAAGATATAAAAATAGATAAAGTAAACACGGAGGGAGGAGAGCACTGAATGAAATCAGATTAACAGGAAGGTAAAAAGAGTCACAATGAATGTAAACATAAAAGAGGCGTTACATAGAAGAAAACCTGACAAACACACTCTCACACACATACAAACATACACACAAACGAGAAACTTTACTGAGAAGTATGAAAGAAAAACGGAAAAAGAGCATGAAAAGGCTGAGCACAAACAGCGTAAAAACGGCAGTTTTTTAAGGTACCAGTTTTATGGCAAGAAAACCACAGTTTTATGAAACAAGAAAGCTTTTAATAAGTTAAAAAATAGAAAATATAGAAATAAAAAGGGGAAAAATAACGTGGAAGACTTAAAAGAGCACATAAAAGAAAGAGAGAAGAGGAAGAGTTGAAAAAATAATAATCTAAATGAGAACAAAAATCAGTTACTAAAGTACTAACCAACCAAGTTCACGCAATCACTGTTCCTTCCCACCGACACGCAAAGGGTAACCTGGGTTCAAAACAAAATAAGACATGGTGAACCAGCATTTCTGTCGTCATAGGAGGAAGCCAGGACGTCTATGGTGCTAGCAAAAGAAATAAAATAAATCAAATTCCTAATTAACCTAATTAAGCTAGGAGACGACCTGAAAACCAGCCCTGACGCATTACTGTCGACAGGTATCGTGTCAAGTGAGGCACTTAGTCCCCGGTCAAGCCCACTCACTGCCCTGATGTATTTTTTATCTACAAACTACAGTACAGAATTGCTGAAGTCTGTTCACCAAGTCTTTATAGTTAGTAATCCAAAAATAATAAAGGAGTAATTTAATATCATGCTCATATCATGCTCATATCATGCTCATAGATTTATGCAAGTGTCAAAATGTATGAATAAAGGAGATTCAATGATTTTAATAATAATTTAAGGCCTAAAACCAACAAGTGCTCTGGGCTAACAAAGGGTCATCAGTTGGGCAAGGGTGATTATGAGGCACAAAATGTACCGCACACGGTTTTTCGGCTCCCTAGCCCAAGAAACCTACACCCCGGGAGCCATGGACACAGACAGTGAGTACATTGCACTGTATCCATCCCGAACTGAAACCAAACTCAAAATAAGATCACTCAAATATATGAAAAGCATGTTAAATTTTAAGAAACTGACAAACATGCGACTCACAACTGGTTAAAGTTTCATACTCACTTCATGACAGCAAACTCAAGCTGAACAAGGAAAGTAAACAACGTAGAACCAAAGGTATAAGGATAAAATTAAAACACGAGACACCGAGTCTAACAGAATATTACACACCCGCAGTGGTATGTCTATGAGATTAGGCACCCGCAAAGTAAGATATAAAAATAGATAAAGTAAACACGGAGGGAGGAGAGCACTGAATGAAATCAGATTAACAGGAAGGTAAAAAGAGTCACAATGAATGTAAACATAAAAGAGGCGTTACATAGAAGAAAACCTGACAAACACACTCTCACACACATACAAACATACACACAAACGAGAAACTTTACTGAGAAGTATGAAAAGAAAAACGGAAAAAGAGCATGAAAAGGCTGAGCACAAACAGCGTAAAACGGCAGTTTTTTAAGGTACCAGTTTTATGGCAAGAAAACCACAGTTTTATGAAACAAGAAAGCTTTTAATAAGTTAAAAATAGAAAATATAGAAATAAAAAAGGGGAAAAATAACGTGGAAGACTTAAAAGAGCACATAAAAGAAAGAGAGAAGAGGAAGAGTTGAAAAAATAATAATCTAAATGAGAACAAAAATCAGTTACTAAAGTACTAACCAACCAAGTTCACGCAATCACTGTTCCTTCCCACCGACACGCAAAGGGTAACCTGGGTTCAAAACAAAATAAGACATGGTGAACCAGCATTTCTGTCGTCATAGGAGGAAGCCAGGACGTCTATGGTGCTAGCAAAAAGAAATAAAATAAATCAAATTCCTAATTAACCTAATTAAGCTAGGAGACGACCTGAAAACCAGCCCTGACGCATTACTGTCGACAGGTATCGTGTCAAGTGAGGCACTTAGTCCCCGGTCAAGCCCACTCACTGCCCTGATGTATTTTTATCTACAAACTACAGCACAGAATTGCTGAAGTCTGTTCACCAAGTCTTTATAGTTAGTAATCCAAAAATAATAAAAGGAGTAATTTAATATCATGCTCATATCATGCTCATATCATGCTCATAGATTTATGCAAGTGTCAAAATGCAAGTGTCAAAATGTATGAGATTCAATGATTTTAATAATTATTTAAGGCCTAAAAACCAACAAGTGCTCTGGGCTAACAAAGGGTCATCAGTTGGGCAAGGGTGATTATGAGGCACAAAATGTACCGCACACGAGAGATGACGCTTTAGTGCGAGAAGTATACCCTATTTAAACGGCGATATCTCGGGAACCATAAAAGATACAGAGCTCATCGACCCAGCGTTGTAAAGTAGAAAGATAGAACTTGCAGTTAGTGACCTTAAAAACTATTTTACGTCATGATAATGACGTCATAATGACGTCACAAAACTAAGAATTTCAAATGTCAATTTTCCCAAAAATAGGCGTTTTTCAACGCAATTTTTCGGTATGAAGCTTTCGAGATAGAAAAAATGCTCCTGTTAGCGCAGAAAGGAAATTTAATTTACTTTCCAAAGATGTGGTCAAAAAGTTCCGGGCTCTACGGCATCATTGAGATATTTGCGATTGTTCGAAGCACTTTGACACGAAAAAATTCCAAAAACTGGCAAATCTTGTGAAGCTAGTGGAGAGAGAACGGGACCACCCCAGAACTTCATCTTTGGATATGTTGTCGGTCATAGTCCCAACTGTGTAAATGAATGGGTCTCAGATAGCTCATCTAATTTTATGACGTAATTGTGACGTCATCAGTAATGCTAGGTAACGCGAATTTTTACGCGTGATTTGACGCCAAATTTCAATATCACGGCACAGAAAAGGGTGATATTTTTTCCCAAAACCAAAAAAGGATTTGGTTGTGATGGTCCGCGGCGTTTTAAGGCGTTCTTTACTGTAAAACCCATGATATGAGAAAGAACGCGACGGTTAAAACTGCCGCAACGGCACTTTTTTGATGCATCAAAGTTACGTGAATGCTGTATGTTTTATAAGTGACGTTGCAGCAGTTTTAACCGTCGCGTTCTTTCTCATATCATGGGTTTTACAGTAAAGAACGCCTTAAAACCGCCGCGGACCATCACAACCAAATCCTTTTTGGTTTTGGGAAAATTCCGTACATTTATTTCTTGCTCCACAGTTGCTGCAGATGCGGCTTAGGATTGTGAGGCGAATAGGAAAGAAGATATCAGTAGCTAACGGATTACAAGCTGTCTTATCCGCTAATCTGGCTGTGGCAAACACTAAAGCTGCCAGACGGTAAATATTTTATTTTTAACTTAAATTCCGCAAATTCTGTGTCAACATTCAATGCGAATTTGTTAACCCATAAAAGATACTAATTCTGAAAATCTATGTTTCAGTTGAGCTGTAATCTCAGTATCATGCTCACTCGAACTCACAATGATCCAGACCAAAAACTATGGCTTCATAGTTTTTATAGTTGTTGCACAGGTGTTGTGACATCTGATTTTGGAATCAATTCTGAAATATCCAGGAGTCCAGGCGTGTTCCACTTCCTATAACCATTTGTACGTGCAATCTGACATTGTAAGATCTGACACGCTGATGGTACACGCCTGACATTTTTTAATTTCAGAGTGATTCTCATTTCTCGATCTCTCAACACCCGTACTAATTATCTAATTCTATCATACTATGCTAGCTGTATCATATTCTCAGTCTAACCTGTGAACCTCTCTGCAGGCTGACCCATTCGGAGCAGGAGCAGGCGCCTGATCAGGGCCCTATCAAGCCACGCCCTGCCAAACGCCGCATTCCCCGGATCAGCGTGTTTGAGCTGGAGGCAGTGTTGCAGCCTGATGAGGAGGAAGAGGAGGGGGAGGAGGGGTCGCCACAGAACAACGGGAAGACAAGACCTGCTAGCATGCGTGAGTGCAGCGGCTATTATATGCGCGCTGTTAAATGCTTATTTTATTCGAAATCAGGTTGCGAGCATTGAACGGCGAACCTAGCGGTGCGAGGGCCGAATGCCTCGAGCGCAAGCCCGAGGACCCGAAGGGCCATAGTCGAGGGTGAGCATTGGATGGCTACCCTAATAGTACACGAACCTCCGAGCATCGGGAATGAGTTTATGTAACTTTGCTTGCCAGTCCCACACTATGTGTTTTCTGGATTCGCCATATTTCACGTTGAAATTTGGCCAAACGCCTAAAACTCACACAAATTTGAATTTTTCTCTTTCCCCTGACTAGTGACTCTAACCAGTGTATGTCCAGTAAGGCCATAATATGACCGAATACCATTCAAGTATAATGATTATTAAAATGAAATTATTGAACAGAAAGCTAAAAAGCGTACATCTTAATAATAAATTTGAAAATCCACCTTTTCGATTAAAATTCTAAGTCTCTAAATGTTCTTGTATACACGGAAGATTGTTTCTACCATCCACCCTCTGGGGAAGTAGTGGAAGTGTGCGTTACCGTGGTGCCAACTTCTGTGGGAAGTACTTTCTTGGAGTCGTCAACATCTCTCACTTCGTACATACACATGCTGTACACAATATCTTTGTTGGACCTTGTTCCGCCCTTTACCGAGCAGAAGAAGTGAGTTGCTTCTTTTGGCGCTTCCTTGGCAGCTTTTTCAGCAGCAATCTTGGCGTATTTTGCAATGATTTTATCGAAATAAAATTCATCTGATCTATCATGTTGTTCGTCAGACATTGGGGCACAAGCAACTCCTTTCAATTGATTTAATTTTTCGCATGTCTTTCCGTATTTTTCATAATAAATCGGATCCCATACTTTGTTCCAGAGTTTTGCTCGGAGTCCATAGTCCCATATTAGTTGCTTGACTACAAAATAGCCAAGTTTATTGTGTGCAGCAGAGAACACATTGCCATATCTTGATCTTGCCACTGTTTCTTCTTTCCGCTTGCTGAGAACGTCACGACAAGAAACCTCGATCAAGAGGACTAGCGAAAACAGGACAAAAAGCTTCATTATCGGGGGATTCAACGGGATTAGGAGGCAAATTGATTTTATTAGTGAGGGGAAGCTATTTATAGGTGTTTATAGTTATATTGTTCTTACTTTCGTTAGTCCGCGCCCTACTGAATCAATGAGTTTTAGATGGTAAAGAATGCTTTGTAAACAAACTGGTCATACGACATTCTCAAAGATATTTTGACATGTTTGTTGACATGTCTGGACAAAGGACACACAAAGTACTTCGTCATAAAACCACAGTCTGTACTTAGTAGATGTATGCTATTATGAATCGATCAAATGGTTCTCAGTTCTAAGTAGTCCAAACAGCTACTTTAGCTAACTGTCGTCCATTGATAACAGGTTCTTAGCCGAGCAGCAAACTCAATTGACAATTGCTTTTTATAAGTTGTTAAATTTCACAGCATAATATTATGCTTTAATATTATGTTTATTATAATATTATGTTTATATTTATAAAATAGCTCGCGAAATAAAATATCGCAAGAATATCAATGACGTGTCAAGCATCTTAAAGTGGCAATAAAGGCAAAAGGTGACAAATAATTATACGAGATTCTTACCTGTGGTTAAAAATGTAAAATGTCATTTTCTTTTGTGGACAACTGTCAACTACAAACTGGAGCCACTAAGCAACTCTTCATTGTTTTTATGGTAAAAATTGGATATATTTTAAGTTTTAGCAGTGATGATAATACTAAGAAATTATGACAAAGATTTCTTAATTCCTGTGTCTTACCGATACGTCATGCTATCCTTTTTGGTCATGCTATCCAATTTTTGGTGGTTTCGGCTGGTTTAGGGTATGTCCGGCGTCCTGTTGGTTTTGGACGGATTGGATCTGCATTTCAGAGTTTCAGGAAGAATTTGAATTGTTTCGGGCTGGCTTGCATACTTTGGATAAAAACTTACGTCAGTGAGTAATTATCAAGTTATCAAAAAACAGGAATCTGACGTATTTCATATCTTATTTACTTGAAGTTGAAGGGTCACCACGGAATTGCTCAGCAAAATAGTGATTAGTAAACTTAAATCATATCTGATTGAATGATAAACACAGACGAAGATTGTCTGACCCGAATAGCGGAATAGGAGGAAACCATCTTTAGTCTTATTTGGTATATATTGTAGGTAAATTGAGCGATCCGTCTAGGCCAGTATCAAGCCATTATCACGCCAGTATCACGCTAGTATCACGCCAGTATCACGCCAGTATCACGCTAGTATCACGCCAGTATCAAGCCATTATCACGCTTGTATCACGCCAGCATCAAGCCAGTATCACGCAGTATCACGCTAGTATCACGCCAGTATCAAGCCATTATCACGCCAGTATCAGACCTGGTGAGCTGTTGGTCCAATTCCTGGCCCTGCTTATTGTGGTACTGGTAAGAGTGAGGAGTCTTATCTTCAAACACCAACGTAGCCACACGGTCCGTCGGTTCACTCAGCCGAGTTACGGAAACTGTGCAGGAAGGTTAAGTTTAATTGAGGAACTGAACATTTCAATATTTCGGATTGTATCCCATAAATATTGGCAACATCTATTTGATAGTTCTGGAGTGATCAAACACTTTGAGCCCTTTCATTTCGGGCTCCGGAGCCTCGCACTGGGTGTTCGCCGTCCAATGCCCGCCCTCGGGTCGCAAACCGCTGCGGGGGGGGGGGGCACCAGCCCCTGATTTACGATGTCAATTGTTTATACTTATTAAGTTATTAGCTTAGTTATTTGATATTTCTTTTCAACGTTTCTTCATTCTAATTCTTTAAGTTCATTGAGGGGAATTCTCAATCCAATGTTTCCTACTCTGTACCTATTACCTAATACCCATCTGAATTTAAATAACCCTGAATTCTATGGCAGACCGGAAGATCAGTTCCATGGCAGATCACAGGAAGATCACTTCAAAGCTGGAGAAGATCGCCAGCACTTCTGACATCCTGGACGAACCACCGAATGATCAGGAGCCTGCCAAGCTGGCCGTCCCCAAGTGCCTTTTCCTGAAACTAGCTCCTCACTCCCTCTCCAGGAACTCCCTTAAAACCAGCACCTCTAACACTCCTGGCTCAGTGAAGTCAGACAAACATACACGCAAACGTAAACACGGACGAAAGGAAGCGAGCATAGTGATCGTTACTGTTCTCTTCTCTCTGAACTTCTTACTGTGGAAGAGCATAATGCTGTACTACTACTTTTCCTATATTCTCGCTCCCTCGGGTCGGGTATTCCAGAATGCCACCAGATCCCCCATCATGGAGACATACCTGTGTTTGGTACACTACTCGACTTTCATGACTAGCTGCGTCAATCCGACTATTCATTTCGTGTGCAATAGTAAGATGAGGCGGGCTCTCAGGCGGCTCTACAGGTCAACAAGTGGGCTCAATCGGAATGGTTATCAGTAATTTTATTGTTTTGGCAAAATTTAAAGTTTTCCTTTTTAAATTTAATTTTTAGGTACGGCAACGAGTAAAATTTTAAAAGGTTTTTAAAAACCGGGTTTCTTTGGGAAGGGGGTAAGATGGCTTCCAGGGCAAAATGTTTAATTTTAAATAGGCCAAAGGCAAGGTTTTAAATTTAAAGGGGAAATGTCTTGTTAAAGGTTCCCAAATTTTTAAAAGGGTTTTTTAGTAAACTGGGGTTTAAAACCCCGACCAACAAAAATACAAAAAGTCGAAACACTTTGGGTTATTAAACAAAGGAAATTTTTTTTAGTTTAAAAAACCAGACAAAATTTCCAGACAAATAAGCGATTTTGTGTTGATTGTCGAATATGAATCACACGACTAGCCCCCCTTTTTTATTGTGGCGTTTGTCTGGGGTTTTGATTTAAAATTGGGATTGTCAAATTTTGGGTGACCAATTGTTCCCAAAATTATCGGGGTTTCCGGCAAAGTTCCATTTCCTTTTCCATTACGAAAGTATGAGCAGTATCGCCATTGTGATTGACGAAAATGGCTGCAACGCCATTTAAATTTTAACTTGATAATGATAATAAATGTTTCACCATTGTCGACACTTACAATTAAATTTAAAATTCGCTGTTACCCTTTTGCTGATTTTATTTTTGACTGAGAAACATTAGCATTGACTATTGAGATTCGAGTCACTGTCAGGATAGGATTGGTGAAACTTAAATCGGGAATCTGTTATTTTGTTGATTTTGACAATTAATTGAAGATTATTTTCATGTTGAAAATGAACAATGAAGTCGTTTCACTTTCATTGCCGTTGAACTTGAAAAAAAATCATTCGGTTTCATGTGCTATCCCGACAATCGTGAAGGTCCTTGTCGCGGAAAAAAGTGGGTCATCCCGCCTCTTCAGAAGAGGGGGGATGGCCCACTTTTTTCCGCGACAGGGGCCTCCAAATATCGGCAAAAGTGTCGATGTCATACTCATACCAGGTGGCACACATCACCAATGGCGCCATTGGTGCCAATGGCGCCACTAGATGGCACCAATGGAGATTTAATATATTTTGTCTGGGCGTCGTCAAACCATTATTTAAAAATTTTTAAAATTTTTTTCAGTAAGGGCCCCGGGGGGGGGTCACAAAAACCTGAAAATTACTGGGACCAGTGCCATTGGAACATTGGCGAGCATGCCATTTTGCGATCGCCATTGATTTGGGTCAAAGCCAATGGGAAAATTTACACGGGGATTGCCAATTGGGGCTTAAGTCGACACGATTGAATGGCTTAAGGTAATATTTTAAGGCCCCCAAATTGGCCTGGTTTGGGGTGGCCCAAGGGGCATTTTTAATTTATTCTGAAGGTTCAAAGTTTAATTTCCAAAAAAGGGGGTTTTTTGTTTAGACCCCTTAATTCCAAAAGGGAAAACCAAAAAACCCCCCTTTCCCTCCCCTTAAATCTTTTTTTCAAAAACTTTGGTCATTTTTAGCCCCGAAATTTTGATTTATTTGGGAAAAGGTCAAATTGCCCGGGGGAAACCCTAAGAAACCCTTGCACTTTAAAAGGGGCGGGACTGGGCCCGGGAACCCATGACAAATTATATACCATTGAAATCTTGCTCAGTAACCCCAGCGCAAAAAGATCGGGGTTTGATGTTTTTATCAAAAAAAGACCCAAATTTTCTGATTTTTTAAAAATGGGCCCCGCATTGGGGGAAATATTTTCAAAGTTTAAATAATTTTTCGACCCCTCTCGATTGGCCACCCCTTTGGGGTGCCTGATGTCCAAAAGCTCATTTTTTGGGGTGCTTCTTTTGAATTTTGTTCCATGGTTTCTGTTACCTGTGGTTCCAGCTTTTTGAGCTTGTTTGGTTAACCAAAATTATCAAGGTGAGTCATCAGAGGACCGGTTTTCGGGAATTCCAGATTTTCTCTCTAAAAGCTTCATTTCCCGTATTTTGTTGTGTAATTTGATCGGGTAATTTTTTCCCATTATTCATTACCGATCGGCCCGGGTATCATGGTGATTGTTGATAAAAAGGTTAGTGAAAAGTGAGATTACAGGTACATGTTCTGTTATAATTACAGTTGCATGTTCTCTTGTGATTACAGGTACACTTTCACAGGTTCTGTGATTACAGGTACATTTTCACCTGTTCTGTGATTACACTTTACAGGTTCTGTTAGGCATTTTCCTCATATCACAGGTACATACTCCAAGATTGACGGGTACACAAGTTCTGTGATTACAGGTTCATGTTCTCTTGTGATTATAGGTACCTGGTACAATGTATATGTTCACAGGTTCTGGCATATTGTAATGTTTTACAGGTTCAATGAGGACATATAGGGACAAGTGTTACTATCAAAGATAATTTGATGGTTTTCTGCTAGCTGACTTCTTCAAATTCAGTGTTTCTAATCTTTATAATTACATATTTTGCAATTAATTTGTCGTGAAACTCCATGCTCCAATCATCTGTCCCCCCGCAGACTGATAGAAGTGTACAACCTACAAGAAACACGGTGGTTGATGATGATATTCTTCTGTCTGCCACTCCTGGCTTCCACTCTCCTTCTCATATTCTGCAACACTGTCATCTGTATAAAGGTATGTTGGCTATTAGATGGGATTGCTTTTTAGTCCGTTCCACTTCCAAACAGTCGTCGTTCCTATGACTCTCTGGAATCTGCGCATGAGGGACTGTCGTGCTACCCTGTAGTATGAATATCTGTTTGTTATTAATTACATAGACCCTGAAGGACCTCATTTCCATGAGATTGCAGGTTCCATGAATAATTGCACTGACGCAGGCCATGATGATCAAGATTCAATAATTAAAAGCTAATAATATCTGTATCAACATTATAGCTTATCAACATTATAGCTGTCATGAATCTCATCAAACATGATTCACGCTTCGAGTAGTTGGTACTAGCTCCTTGTGCACTATCACTACGACTCATCTAATTTTGACAAATATCAAAGTTATAGCTTGACAGATTTTCAATCTCGCTCACACTTCACCGACAAGCTTACATGATAACAAATGTAGATGCATAGAAAAATTTTTTTACCTACTTCTCGAATTGAGAAGATTCAAAGAAGGGGAGAGGCAGGTTTTATTTTGTGCATTTATTTCTTGCTCCTCAGTTGCTGCAGATGCGGCTCAGGATTGTGAGGCGAATAGGAAAGAAGATATCAGTAGCTAACGGATTACAAGCTGTCTTATCCGCTAATCTGGCTGTGGCAAACACTAAAGCTGCCAGACGGTAAATATTTTATTTTTAACTTAAATTCCGCAAATTCTGCGTCAACATTCAATACGAATTTGTTAACCCATAAAAGATACTAATTCTGAAAATCTATGTTTCAGTTGAGCTGTAATGTCAGTATCATGCTCTCTCGAACTCACAATGATCCAGACCAAAAACTACGGCTTCATGTTTTATAGTTGTTGCACAGGTGTTGTGACATCTGATTTTGGAATCAATTCTGAAATATCCAGGCGTGTGCCATTTGAATGTGCAATCTCACATGACATAGTAAAATACTAAAATCTGACACGCACATTGTTCGCCTGATTTTTTGTCTAAATTTCAGAGTGATTCTCATTCCTCGATCTCTCGACACCCGTGCTAATTATCTAATTTTATCATACTATGTTAGCTGTATGATATTCTCAGTCTGACCTGTGAACCTCTCTCAGGCTGACCCATTCGGAGCAGGAGCAGGCGCCTGATCAGGGCCCTATCAAGCCACGCCCTGCCAAACGCCGCATTCCCCGGATCAGCGTGTTTGAGCTGGAGGCAGTGTTGCAGCCTGACGAGGAGGAAGAGGAGGGGGAGGAGGCGTCGCCACAGAACAACGGGAAGACAAGACCTGCTACCATGCGTGAGTGCGGCGGCTATTATATGCGCGCTGTTAAATGCTTATTTTATTTGAAATCAGGTTGCGAGCATTGAACGGCAAACCTAACGGTGCGAGGGCCGAATGCCTCGAGCGCAAGCCCGAGGACCCGAAGGGCCATAGTCGAGGGTGAGCATTGGATGGCTACCCTAATAGTACACGAACCTCCGAGCATCGGGAATGAGTTTATGTAACTTTGCTTGCCAGTCCCAAACTATGTTTTTATGGATTCGCCATATTTCACGTTGAAATTCTGCCAAACGCCTAAAACTCACACAAATTTGAATTTATCTCTCTCCCCTGACTCTAACCAGTGTTTGGCAAAATTTCCAGTAAGGCCAAATGACCGAATACCATTCAAGTATAATGATTATTGAAACGAAACTATTGAACAGAAAGCTAAAAGCGTACATCTTAATAATAAATTCCACCTTTTCGATTAAAATTCTAAGTCTCTAAATGTTCTTCTTGTATACACGGAAGATTGTTTCTACCATCCACCCTCTGGGGAAGTAGTGGAAGAGAGCCATTCCGTAGTGCCTACTTCTGTGGGAAGTACCTTCTTGGGGTCGTCAACTTCTCTCACCTCGTACATACACATGCTGTACCCAATATATTGGCTGTACCTTGTTCCGCGCCCTTCCGAGCAGAAGAAGTGAGTGGCTTCTTTTGGTGCTTCCTTGGCAGCTTTTTCAGCAGCAATCTTGGCGTATTTTACAAGGATTTTATTGAAATAAAAGTCATCTGATCCATCATCTTGTTCGTCTGCCTTTAATTCAGATTGTGGGGCACAAGCAACTCCTTTCAATTGATTTAATTTTTCACATGTCCTTCCGTATTTTTCAGCATAAATCGGGTCCATTAGTTTGTGCCAGAGTTTTGCTCGGAGTCCATAGTCCCATTTAAGTTGTTTGACTACAAAATAGCCGAGTTTATTGTGTGCAGCAGAGAATACGTTGCCATATCTTGATCTTGCCACTGTTTCTTCTTTCCGCTTGCTGAGAACGTCACGACAAGAAACCTCGATCAGGAGGAATAGCGAAAACAGGACAAAAAGCTTCATTATCGAGGGATTCAACGAGATTAGGAGGTAAATTGATTTTATTAGTGAGGTGAAGCTATTTATAGGTGTTTATAGTTATATTGTTCTTACTTTCGTTAGTCCGCGCCCCACTGAATCAATGAGTTTTAGATGGTAAAGAATGCTTTGTAAACAAACTGGTCATACGACATTCTCAAAGATATTTTGACATGTTTGTTGACATGTCTGGACAAAGGACACACAAAGTACTTCGTCATAAAACCACAGTCTGTACTTAGTAGACGTATGCTATTATGAATCGATCAATTGGTTCTCAGGTGTCCAAACAGCTACTTTAGCTAACTGTCGTCCATTGAGAAGAGGTTCTTAGCCGAGCAGCAAACTCAATTGACAATTGCTTTTTATAAGTTGTTAAATTTCACAGCATAATATTATGCTTAAATATTATATTTATTATAATATTATGTTTATATTTTATAAAATAGCTCGCAAAATAAAATATCGCAAAAATATCAATGACGTGTCAAGCATCTTAAAGTGGCAATAAAGGCAAAAGGTGACAAATAATTATACGAGATTTTTACCTGTGGTTAAAAATGTAAAATGTCATTTTCTTTTGTGGACAACTGTCAACTACAAACTGGAGCCACTAAGCAACTCTTCATTGTTTTTTATGGTAAAAATTGGATATATTTTAAGTTTTAGCAGTGATGATAATACTAAGAAATTATGACAAAGATTTCTTAATTCCTGTGTCTTACCGATACGTCATGCTATCCTTTTTTGGTCATGCTATCCAATTTTTGGTGGTTTCGGCTGGTTTAGGGTATGTCCGGCGTCCTGTTGGTTTTGGACGGATTGGATCTGCATTTCAGAGTTTCAGGAAGAATTTGAATTGTTTCGGGCTGGTTTGCATACTTTGGATAAAAACTTACGTCAGTGAGTAATTATCAAGTTATCAAAAAACAGGAATCTGACGTATTTCATATCTTATTTACTTGAAGTTGAAGGGTCACCACGGAATTGCTCAGCAAAATAGTGATTAGTAAACTTAAATCATATCTGATTGAGTGATAAATACAGACGAAGATTGTCTGACCGAATAGCGGAATAGGAGGAAACCATCTTGAGTCTTGTTTGGTAAAACTATATATTGTAGGTAAATTGAGCGATCCGTCTAGGCCATTATCACGCCAGTATCACGCCATTATCACGCCAGTATCACGCCAGTATCACGCCGGTATCACGCTAGTATCACGCCAGTATCAAGCCATTATCACGCTAGTATCACGCCAGCATCAAGCCAGTATCACGCCAGTATCACGCAGTATCACGCTAGTATCACGCCAGTATCAAGCCATTATCACGACAGTATCAGACCTGGTGAGCTGTTGGTCCAATTCCTGGCCCTGCTTATTGTGGTACTGTTAAGAGTGAGGAGTCTTATCTTCAAACACCAACGTAGCCACACGGTCCGTCGGTTCACTCAGCCGAGTTACGGAAACTGTGCAGGAAGGTTAAGTTTAACTGAGGAACTGAACATTTCAATATTTCGGATTGTATCCCATAAATATTGGCAACATCTATTTGATATTAGTTCTGGAGTGATCAAACACTTTGAGCCCTTCGGGTCTTCGGGCTCGGGCTTTCAGCCCTCGCACTGTAAGGTTCGCCGTCCAATGCCCGCCCTCGAGCTCGCAAACCGCTGCGGGGGGGGGGGCACCAGCCCCTGATTTACGATGTCAATTGTTTATACTTAACTATTAGTTATTTGATATTTCTTTTCAACATATCTTCATTCTATTTCTTCAAGCTCTTTGAGGGGAATTCCTCAATCCAATGTTTCCTACTCTGTACCTATTACCTAATACCCATCTGAATTTAAATAACCATGAATTCTATCGCAGACCGGAAGATCAGTTCCATGGCAGATCACAGGAAGATCACTTCAAAGCTGGAGAAGATCGCCAGCACTTCTGACATCCTGGACGAACCACCGAATGATCAGGAGCCTGCCAAGCTGGCCGTCCCCAAGTGCCTTTTCCTGAAACTAGCTCCTCACTCCCTCTCCAGAAACTCCCTTAAAACCAGCACCTCTAACACTCCCGGCTCAGTGAAGTCAGACAAACATACACGCAAACGTAAACACGGACAGAAGGAAGCGAGCATAGTGATCGTTACGGTTCTCTTCTCTCTGAACTTCTTATTGTGGAAGAGCATCATGTTGTACTACTACTTTTCCTATATTCTCGCTCCCTCGGGTCGGGTATTCCAGAATGCCACCAGATCCCCCATCATGGAGACATACCTGTACGGGTGGTACTACTACTCGACTTTCATGACTAGCTGCGTCAATCCGATCATTCATTTCGTGTGCAATAGTAAGATGAGGCGAGCTCTCAGGCGGCTCTACAGGTCAACAAGTGGGCTCAATCGGAATGGTTATCAGTAATTTTATTGCTCATGCTGTGTATAAACTTCAACTTCATGATTCCTATTTAATTTATAATTGAAGGTACGGCAACTAGTGTTTAAGTTTAACCCGTTTAGTATGCACATCAGGGTGAAGACTGAAGCCCGATTGCACAAAATCTTTTTAAATCAAGGCCAAAGTCAAGGTTTTAATTAAAGGTTACCACATTTTACGGTTTACTAAACTGAGTTACATCAACCAAACACACAAAATACAAAAGTCGAAACACATCGGTTATTAAACACAAGGAAATTTTTTAGCTTTACAAATCCAGAATCCAGATCAAATTCTACAGACAAATAAGGGGCCATCCATAAAGGACGTCCGCAAAATTTCAGCCATTTTAGACCCCTCCCTCCCCCTTGTCCGCAAACGTCGCATTTCAGAAACCCCTCCCTCCCCCCAGGACGTCTGCATTTTTCTTGAAAATCTTTTGGGTCATCATTTTCATGCCCGTTTTCTCAAATATGGTGACAAAATAAAGTTTATTCTTTGACTTAATGTCGAAAATATTAGTCAAGATTCTAAAAAAGCGAATATTTTCTAGTGAAAAACCAGTCAAATCGACCAAAATTTTCATAAATGCGGACGTCCGCATTTGGCCAAACACCCCCTCCCCCCTACGTCCGCAAACGTCCGCATTGGCCAGACTCCCCCTCTTTGCGGACGTCCTTTATGGATGGCCCCTAAGCGATTTTTCCGATTAATAGATTGTCCAATATGAAATTGAATCGCCATCGACTAGCCAATTTCGACACTGGTGTTTGTCTGACGATCGCTAGTGGCGGTCGTGACTTATATTGTGACTGTCAAACTTGAGTGACGCCATTGTTGCCATAATATCCTAATTGCTGGCAATGACATTCCACTTCCATTGTCCAAAGTGGCGATAGGTATCGCCATTGTGATGGGTGCAACGCCATTTAACTTGATAATGATATTTGATAATAAATGTTTCACCATTGTCGACAAATACAATCAAATTCAAAATTCGCTGTTAAGTGTTACCCTTTCGCTGATTTTATTTTTTGACTGAGAAACATTTGCAATGACTATTGAGATTCGAGTCACTGTCAGGATAGGATTGGTGAAACTTAAATCGGGAATCTGTTATTTTGTTGATTTTGACAATTAACTAAAGATTATTTTCATTTTGAAAATGAAGTCGTTTCACTTTCATTGCCGTTGAGCTTCAAAAATTCAATCAGTTTCATGTGCTATCCCGACAATCGTGAAGGTCCTTGTCGCGGAAAAAATTGAGTCATCCCCCCTATTCAGAACTCTCAAAGTGAAAGAGGGGGGATGGCCCACTTTTTTCCTCGACAGTGGCCTCCAAATATCGGCAAAAGTGTCATACCGGGTGGCACACATCACTTCGCAGTTCACTTGCTCTAACCAGATCCCTAGTTTTACGCGCGCGCCGCGCCTTGCTCCAAACCACGACGACACCCCTGGTTAGGGGAAGCAGTTCACCAATGGCGCCATTGGTAATGGTACCAATCGCCATTGGTAACATTGGCGAGCACCATTAGCGATCGCCATTGGATGCCAATGGAAAGATTCAAACGTTGCCAATGGCGACTTGAGTCGAGATCGCCATTGAAGGAGAGTGGCGCCAACGGTGCCATTCTCGCTCTTAAAATGGCACCATTTACGCCAATGGAACCATTGCAACCATTGGTTGCAATGGTTCCATTGGCGTAAATGGTGCCATTTTAAGAGCGAGAATGTTGCCATTAGCACCTATGGAACATTTGGGACCAATGATGCCATTGGTTCCAAATGAACATTTGGCAGTATGCCCATGGTGCCAAATGTTCCAATTCCATTGGATTTGGTGCCAATGGCACCACTATTTGTCGCTATTTCCCTGTGAGTGCGCGCGCGCCCCGACTGGCAGAGCAGCTGGCAACGTGCGACTGTGCGAGTCTGACAACGCAACTCCAAGTCCATTCGACAGTGTGAGTGAGAATCAGCGCTGCGTTTGATTCTCACGAGTCGAGGGTCTGTCAACTTCAAGTTCAACGGCCGACAATCTCGACTCGACCACTCATCAGGACGACTCGACTAGGCAAGTTGAAGTAGGCCACTCAACGCAACTGAGCGACACTGACACTGCAAGAGAAACAAAATTGTGTCACTGTCAGTGACATTGACACTCAACGTCGAGAGGCCTATTCGAGTAAATGAGTAATGAGGTCGAGAACACTCGACTCTGCCACTCAAGTTGAGTCTCAACTTTGCCTCTCAACTCCTCGGAGGAGTCGAGGGGCTAAAAGTTGTTAGTTGTAAGTTGTTAGTTGAGTCATGAGTGGTCGAGCCGAGACGCCTTAGTCGAGTAGATCAACTGTCGAGAGGACTTGGAGTACTCATGTAATACGCCGGTGAAGGAGCGCATGTTGCAGAATTACCGTCCTCCCAATACGAATAAAATCATAGACATGAAAACTCACGTAGATAAAACAAAATCGATTAAATTGAATTTGAAATATTGGTAACATGAACATTTTGATTGATAATCTTTTTAAAAATTTTTAAATCCATTATCCGTTATCGGCCCTTACCCCTTATCAACACCAATAATATTTTAAACGGTTAAATTTCATATTTCAACTCAAACTGGTCACAAGACCAAAATTTCATTATCCCTCCCCCAAAACCAATTGCCTTAGATTTTTTTTACAAATCTGTGAAGGATGTGTCATGAATTTGGTGAAATCAGGCGCTCGTTATGATATTAAATAGAAAACGAGCGCATTTCTTATAAAATTGAATATTTGTGCTTTCAACAATCATTATCAACACGCTTGATTTACTTGCCAACTATTACTATCAGTATATTTCTTTTTTATCAGCTTGCCATTCAGCTTTCTTTAACCGAACCTCTGGACCGATAATAGATAAGTTAATTTCAAATAGAAAAACGAGCATGCATCTAACAATGCATTTGTTAGGCACCTGCATCGTTCTGCGTCGATCAAATGAATTGATCAAATGAAAAATGCGCACAATTCCTGTTTTGCGCGGACGTAATCGTAAAAGTGTATTGCGCGCTTTTTTCATTTGATCAATCCATTCGATCGACGCGGAACGATGAAACCACCTTAGATTTACAAATAACGGCGGCGTGTTGAAACCCTACGTGGGCGGCTTTCCCAAGTGCGGCTCACTAGAAGTAGATTAAGATAGCATTAGCTGTAAATGACAGGTTTGGGAGCCGTGCATGAGAAAGCCGCGCACATAAAAGATCGACAGGTTATGGTCGATTGTTATAGTTAAAAATTATATTAGATTTTAATGCATAAATGCTCCACACCCACCATAAGAAGTGAAAACTACTAAATGAAAACGTCACGGTGCAGCCGTTGCACTGAAGATTTATCTTTTTCAAACTACACGATTTTCGTAAATCATCCCAATTCAACTAACAAATATTTGTCACAGGGTGAAACAGCAACGGGCCTATAAAAGCTTCTATCTTTTAATTGATAAATCCGAAACAAAATTAGGCCACCGCTATCAAAATCTAGTTCAAATTATTTGATTTTATTTCATTCCAAAACTGTTTATAATATAGAATTTTTTCAATTGACAAATAATCATTCTATAAACAGTGAAATAATTCAACGACACATGTCACTTACAGTTTACAGTTACATACAGACACAAAAAACGATTACGATATGTGTGTCGAAAAGGACATCTCATCTGGAATGAAATTGGAATAATACCTTCATTCGTCAAGCTCATAATACTTGTGAGCAGATGTGTAATAGGCAAGATCAAGCGATGGTGAGTTGATAAGACTGGTTTTTGTTCATTCATCGACTGTGCTGAGCTACTCTTGTTGCCCAAGGCCAAGATCATTCCTAATAGTTAATCGATCCAACTGCACACTTATGATAAGTTATCTAAGAAAAAATATTGAGAATTGCAGATGTCCTTTCCGAACCAATTTCATACATATTTCAACTTTCAAAATATAAAAAGCAAGGTAAATCAGATCATATTACAATTTTCACAAATTTATGGAAAAGCGTGGAAGGGTTTGTTGTCATACTATCATCTATGAGTGTCCATTGTTAGCTTTGAACCAAACAGTCAAACAGCAAAGCTTCAAAGAATGAAAGTAATCCTCTGTGTTCAGAGGCACGCAGCAACGTCATAAATCTGGCGGGGGATTGAACTTTAGATGACAAGGAATTGAAAATATTAGACAGACGGCAGAAGAGTACCACTCTTTCAAGTTGATAAGTTGACAATTATAAACTGTACTGGCTATGCAAGCAATTTAAAAGTTTGTGTCTCGGTAACCATGACAACCTACCCTGATGACGTTGTCTGAAGAGCCAATGGCAAGGAGTTTCTTAGACCGATCCAAATCAACACAGTTTGCATCGATAAGAATGTTGTGAGCTTGTGTACTACTCCTCAACCTAGAAATAAACTTGTTTCAGATGCTCAAATCAATTGACGTTAGTTTTGCAGCACATTAAGTTGTTATTGTTGGCGAAAATGAGTTTCAGATTGGTTTATATTGGAGATGCAAGAACCTATCTATTTAGACAAGTCAACCGAAGTTCCCTTTTGTACATCAACGCAAGTTACTATGTCTTGTTCCCTGTCCATAACTGCCAGTCTAGCGGACTTTGCCTATCTTAAACTGTTAGTGGTATCTGCCTATCTACCTTTCTACCATGTCTGTCTGTCTACCATACCTGTCTGCCTGTAATCTGTATGCATAAAGTACATATTATACTCACTCATCCTCAGGCAGTTCCTCCGAGCAAGGAGAACACAGTCTAACAGGGTATTCGTAGCCATAGAGGGGCAGGACTGAGAGATTGGGGGAGCAATCCCCACACACTGCCTTCCCGCACCGCCTGCAGTGATGCTGAGGGAGTGTACATTAGGGCGTTGTTTACATAACCATAGGTCCATACATATATCTACATACAATCTCATCATTCCTTCACCGCATCCAATCGAAATCGTAGCCACCACATTCGTTCATTGACACTGCATTCTTAAAGAAATTAAAGCTACTCAAATTCACTCAAACATGAAATTAATTTAATAGATTTAGAACCTGTCGCTTGAAGTTAACATTTTTCTCCTCCCAAAGTTTCTTCACATTCCAGAAGAATGGCAGCTGACAGAGCTGACACTCGTCCGATTCCTCCCAAAGTGGAGGCTGAAATGAGTGGCGATATTAAATTCTCATCACAGGAGATGAGCAGGAAAGTTGCAAAATACATCAGCACCGACAAAAACACGTGATTAATTCAGTAATTGATCCTGGAAACTATCCCAATCAATACCTGGTTACGCTCGGTTCGCAGGTTCCAAACGACCATCTTCTTGTCAGAACCGAAACTGAATATCAGTCGTTCGTTGGGGCAGTATGCGAGCGAGTTGACTCTTTCTCTGGCAGGTGAGATATAAATGAGGTTTTCGGGCATGTTTTTTGTGATTGAAAATGATTTGCTTTAAGTCACGTGCCGCGCGATAAATAAATAACGCGCGCACTAATCTAGCGCAATCACGTATCCCATTTCAGAGGCATACTACGATTCGGCGTTAGCCGCCGCTGTGGAAAATTTCAACAATTAATTCAACTACCGTAACGAGGGTCTAACTAACCCAGTTACCAAACCTGTGTTATCTGGAATGCTGTTCATTTTGTCTCATTGTAAATTCTTGAAGTATCATGCCATTTCTTATCAGAAAACCTCCGTTTTGTCCCAAAACGCAATATTTCCCTTTTTCCCTTACACCTTTCTAACAAGGAACACCCTTGTTTATACTTTTATAGAGTTTATTGGCACACAGCCACCACTGGCAACTGGTACCGTTTTAGCAGACACAGGACGAATTACTGACCTGTGGTGGTTGAGCTGTATGGCAGTTCCTTTTCCCTCACCAATGAACCAAAGAAACAAGCTCTTATCAGTGCTGCAACTGATCAATATCTGCTTCTCAGGGTCCCAGGTGAGTGCCCTTATTGAACCTGTGATGTATACAAAGTGTTAAATTCATACAGTCAACACTTAGTGACAGACTCACAGCGCACACACACATACAAACACACACATATCAATTGTTCAGTATCACACATACAAAGTCACACAGTGTATGTGACAATACAGTCTTACATGCACTAGCATAGGCCTGTTATCAGGGGCCGTATCAAAGTCTTAATTATTACATTAGTACATTGTACATGATACACATCATACATGGTAACAGAAGTCAGAACTCAGAGTAACCATTTCACCTTGTGGTATTTCCTTGGTTTTGAGTGTACATATTTTGATTCGAAATCACTATCGTTGTGAACTAAAAGTCACCCAATTGCTGTGACACAGAAATCTTTTCGTGATATCAAATAACGCAAACGCCTGGTAATTGATGAAATTGCTAACAAACATTCCAAAAAGATTTCAAAGTCACCTGCGTGGCCGATGAGAGAAGTAATGAACTTGAACTCTTCTCCGTTATCCAGCTTGACCATGTGAATGGCCCCACTGTAGTCCCCAATAAACACGAAGTTACTGATAAGGTCGAATGCGAGACATGTGCAGGCTGCACTTGCAACATAGCTCCCCAGACGTCTACCAGTCTCACCTGAGGGAAATGTCACATGACTTCTAACACGTCTAGCTCCCTAGACGCCTTCCAGTCTCACCTAAGGGAAATGTTTTATAACACTTCTAGCTCCCTAGACGCCTGCCAGTCTCACCTAAGGGAAATGTCACATGACTTCTAATACACACCTAAATTGTTGAATACATTGATAGGTGTATGCCAATTGGTGGGGGTAAAGGTACAATCTTACAATGTTATAGTATTGCTGTCGAACTTGGAACTTTGTTTCAATTTGTGGTTATCATTTTATCGATAATTAGTCAACTAATATTATCAAATTTGATATCATAGGAACGAAAGTGAATACAAACGCACCAGTATACCAATGAAAGTGCTTGTCCTTTCCGACTGACAGAAGCCAGTCCCTCTTTGAATCGTATATCAAATCTGTCACTCTCATTTCGTGTGCTAGGAAGGAGAACTTAGTAGGCAAACAAACTCAGACTGCCACTTCACTTCACTTTGAAAATAGATTATGGCAAGGATTTAGGATTATCTCAAGTCTAAGCAGTTACGTGGTTCACTCAGCCGAGTGTACTGTGTAGTTGGGATAATTTATGAGACGCTGCCCATTGCGGCGAAGTCTAAGGCGATAAAGTATGGATTACACTTCCTTTTTCAACTAAATTTCTAAAGTCAACACACTTCAGTTCAATACATATTATCTAACATCTTTTATACTATACATCTACACTTACAATTGTAAATTCGAAGTAGAGTAATTCTGTTGAGATCCTCCGTTATCTTGTAATGCTGAGGTGGTAACCACTTACATTTTCAATGCTCAATGTACGATTGTATACAATAAAACCGGAGGCGAGAAAATCGAATATAAACGATTACTGTACAATGATAACATATTGATTAGTTGATTGTAATAAACTTACAAAGAGATAAGGTAATGCCTACTACTCTGAGCGTCAAATTTTCATTTGAAATGCTAGAATTAGATAAAATACGATCCGGTACGCAGTCCTCACATTAACCAGGAATAATTTTCGGTATTCTCATCATTCATGATTCATTAATGCGGCTCATTAACAAGTTAACAATTATCAGTTAATTCAGATTTAATTACTCACATTAACAGTTCCTGACTCTAGTCCCACGAAGAGATGGAAGTTTTCCAACGCCAGACACGAAACACACCATTCCAGAGGTAACATAGTCAAATTCTCTGATATTTCAGTCTCAAAGTTACAATTTATTTGTAATAAATTAAGAAATCAATACCTTCTCACATTGAGAACTGTACCTACACGTAACTTTACATAGGACCAAGGGAGCCGAGAAATTCGGGATATCTTCGGTTCAGAGAGAACTAAAATTGAGGTATTATTCGATACTAAATTACTAACATTCCAGAGTCTGACAAATTGAGGGCCAGTAGTCGCCTGACGATCGTTTGATCCAGACCCGTAGTGTCCTAGGGTAAAATCAAATGAAGTGATTCATGAGAGATAATATTATATACTACGTAACGTTTATCATGGCATATTTTATATTGTTATCAGAGGAAAAAGGAAATTATTTGAGCTATGAAATTGTGCACACAATTCGTGAAATAGATGAACATTTTCGAAAATCCATGGTATGAAGCCTATCCTTTTTTGACATAGTCCCAGGCGCTCAACAACTGCTAAACTGATGTTATCCCAATTCCAGTGTTGGTCTTCTTGAATTAAGTGGTGAATGCTGTCTTAAAGGACTCGCTTAAGGGTCAGGGTTGGTTTTTCCGTTGAATATCATCGTCTTAAATGCTAGCCATAGCCAGGAACCACTGGTAATATATTTGGGCAAGCAGGGAGGCCATAGAGCTGAAAGTTTTACTTATCATTTTGTCATCAAAACCGCTTAAATTATTTTTTTGGCCAAAATTGAGGTATGGGGGTCACTCCAGTGCTCCTGAGTTTAGATCAGGTTGGATTCTAGCTAGATTTGAGGCTTTGCTGGAAAACTTCACCCACTTCAAATTTGAGTACTGATTTAGAGCCATTTGAGCTCCATTATGGTGAAATGATTAAGGCAAATCAGGCTTTTGGCCAAAACAACACCCCAAACCAGCATTGTTATGTGGCCCAATGGGTTGCTCAGCTTCCTTAGGCATTGTATTGCATTATGCTTACTCCAGTTAGCCATTTCCGACCAACACAACCCATGAAAAACCTGTAAACCATTAGTGAGGCTATATTCTCTAGTGTCTCAGCGAAGCTGACCTCGCATCAACTCTGGCCTGTTTGTGGTACTCAGTTGACTTTTCAAGAACTTTTGCATATCTAGTGATTTTGGTGATGATTAGCACGAAATATTCTCCAACATTCAAGTGAAAATCGCGAGTTTTCTGGATTCTGCCGCCAAAATAGTGAGCTGCATTTTTTGACGCACTGTTCTCACTCTCTCTGAATGATTTGACAAAAGGAGCATTTTCTTGCCGTTCCATAGGTTTGAAAATAACCTATGGGCCTCAAGTTTGTTCAAAATATTCCTAAGAGTCAAAATATGGTCGATGTTTTCATTGGGGAAGAACAAAATGTGTCGCCACGGTCGTCTAACTTCTATCAGGGAACATGGTAAAATAACCTCACTGAGAGCCTCTTTTTTTCCTACTTAGAATAAAAATCTTCACAACTACCAGACCATTTTGAAATTCATGAAATGAACATATGAACATCAAATGTTCATCTATTAGCTCCATCAGGGCGATATCAATCGACCTCAAAACTAAAAGCATGTCCCTGCTACAGCTCTCTCAAATGTGCCATAATAAACGAAACAGACGATATATGAAATGCACATGCACATAATTTTCTATGAATGACAGGTCAGTACTTTAGAGCTTTGATACACCATTCATCACAAAATGAGAACGTTCAACAGTTCCGACAATCATGAAATTACTAGTTTTGTCAACGAAATATTTCCTTGCGTTTTATAAAAAAAAACGCAAGGAAATTATAGAAGTCTCACCTGTCGTCAGAGACACTGACTATGGCAGTGTCATTGGGCACGAGCAAGACCTTGTTGACAGTGTTGGTGTGACCAACAAGTTGGGAGACGAGAGCTGGAGAACCACCGATCACCATGGTAACGAAAGCGGAGACATGACCTCAAAAGGAGAGGTATATCGCTTTGTGTGAAATATTTCCTTGTGTTTCAAGTGAAAATAATGTGTAGTAAAGCATCATTATGAGAAGAAATTGGGACCGCCTCAAAAATTACAGTAGAACATGAGGTAAGGAAAGAATATCGAATTTTAGAGATAAAGAGAAACATTCATAATCAATAAATTGCCATAGAATTGTAATCAATAATTCAATAATTAACAAATAAATAAATAATCAGAAAGCTGTCAAAAAGATCAGATATTCCTCTAAAAGCCTATATTATGAGCTTCGAATGAAGAAAAGCTTGCTATCTGCTGCACCAATAAATAAATTATTCTTAAAAAGGCAAGAATCAGTCTCACAACTTGTCCTCAACAGTCCATATAAATATTTCGAAGGCCATTCATTAAATTGTCAAGCTACATAAAGAACTATGTTGACATGCTTCATGATAATACAGAGAGTGTATTTGAGATTCTGAGGGTGTATAACAGGATCTGATTGAGCAAGGAGTCAGTGTCAGTGTCAGAGAGACTCATGGGGGTGTCTTCCTGAAGTGACGGGGGTTAATTTCGATTTATATTAACCGATATCAATTATCATTTCTATTAAGATGGCAGCTGGCTAAGTTGTAGCTGTCGGAGATGGTCAAACGAAGGTGTCAAAAAGTTATAAAGAAGTTAAGGTTTGTTATCAATAAGTTATGAGAAGGAATGTGAGAGTTCATCTAGAACAAAGGCTGCCGCCTACCAGTTCACTTTTAAATGAAAGACATTGGGAAATACACACCTCCTGATCACTTGAAGTGACAAAAGACTGCGGGGAACTCTCACCTCCTGATCACTTGAAGTGACAAAAGACTGCGGGGAACTCTCACCTCCTGATCACTTGAAGTGACAAAAGACTGCGGGGAACTCTCACCTCCTGGTCACTTGAAGTGACAAAAGACTGCGGGGATCTCTCACCTCCTGATCACTTGAAGTGACAAAAGACTGCGGGAACTCTCACCTCCTGATCACTTGAAGTGACAAAAGACTGCGGGGAACTCTCACCTGATCACTTGAAGTGACAAAAGACTGCGGGGAACTCTCACCTCCTGATCACTTGAAGTGACAAAAGACTGCGGGGAACTCTCACCTCCTGATCACTTGAAGTGACAAAAGACTGCGGGGAACTCTCACCTCCAGACCACTTGAAGTGACAAAAGACTGCGGGGAACTCTCACCACCTGATCACTTGAAGTGACAAAAGACTGCGGGGAATACACACCTCCTGATCACTTGAAGTGACAAAAGACTGCGGGGAACTCTCACCTCCTGATCACTTGAAGTGACAAAGGACTGCGGGGAACTCTCACCTCCTGATCACTTGAAGTGACAAAAGACTGCGGGGAACTCTCACCTCCTGATCACTTGAAGTGACAAAAGACATTGGGAAATACACACCTCCTGATCAGTTGAAGTGACAAAAGACTGCGGGGAACTCTCACCTCCAGACCACTTGAAGTGACAAAAGACTGCGGGGAACTCTCACCTCCTGATCACTTGAAGTGACAAAAGACTGCGGGGAACTCTCACCTCCTGATCACTTGAAGTGACAAAAGACTGCGGGGAACTCTCACCTCCTGATCACTTGAAGTGACAAAAGACTGCGGGGAACTCTCACCTCCAGACCACTTGAAGTGACAAAATGGGAACTCTCACCTCCCTGATCACTTGAAGTGACAAAAGACTGGTGGGGAACTCTCACCTCCTGATCACTTGAAGTGACAAAAGACTGCGGGGAACTCTCACCTCCTGATCACTTGAAGTGACAAAAGACTGCGGGGAACTCTCACCTCCTGATCACTTGAAGTGACAAAAGACTGCGGGGAACTCTCACCTCCTGATCACTTGAAGTGACAAAAGACTGCGGGGAACTCTCACCTCCTGATCAATTGACGTGACAAAAGACTGCGGGGAACTCTCACCTGATCACTTGAAGTGACAAAAGACTGCGGGGAACTCTCACCTCCAGACCACTTGAAGTGACAAAGGACTGCGGGGAACTCTCACCTCCAGACCACTTGAAGTGACAAAAGACAGCGGGGAACTCTCACCTCCTGATCACTTGAAGTGACAAAAGACTGCGGGGAACTCTCACTCCATCCTCCGGCAGACATCTTGTCCGACTCCATACAGCACTTTGATAACTTGATACACCGAGTATATGTATGACAGTGAATAACCGCCGAATATCTAGCTAGATCCTGCTTCTGTGTGTTGTGAAACGCTTGGAACTCTGAACGCTTGATTCAGAAAGCTTGCTCACCAATGTTCCAGCATGCAGGTAACATGTGTTCCATGATCTAGGGTAACTAGGGGAACTGGTTAAAAACTTGTGTCAAATTAAGATTGATGCATTAGCAACGCAACCTAAATCTTTGCATAATATCAAAGTATTGAGTAAAAGATTTGAGACAGGACCCTTGTCCCTTATATTTGACAGTTCACAGTTTTATAGTAGGGTAAGTATTCGATAAAAGGATAAAACTCCATATTCAATAAACCATTAATTTTACCTTTCTTCCTATCCACTTAGAGGTTTCACGGGGTTAAAATTTGCAAGTACAACTTGAAAAGTGCAAAATTTCATTGATGGAAGGACACCGACATACAACTAGGAGAATCAACAACTTGTGGAAGCAACAACTTGTTGAAACAACAACTTGTAAAAACGACAAGTTGTCGAAACAACAACTTGTCGAAACAACAACTCAACAACATGTCGCAATTCGTCGAGTAAGCACAGCGTTATTCAACACAAAATTTGGTTTTCAATATCAAGATATTGAAGGACAGTGTTTAGATTCCGTGATATGATTTTATGTCAGTATGTCTGTTTTCTAGTCTATTGAATCATGAATGACACAAAAGGTTTGTTAATTAGTAACCAATAAACACAGGAATATAATATATATTTATTGTATTTGCAACCATGACAGACAGTAAATACTAAAAAACAGCAAGATTCTAGCATTTTCCATTGTAGTGCAATAAATCTAGATACATTAAAAAACTTCATTCTATGCTATGGCTAAGAATATTCTATTATCAGTATATCACTATATCATGTAATATTCAATCATCATCACACTATCACAGCAATCAAAAATTTAAACTGCATTCTGTGGTCAGGCACATGATATGATACCTCTAAGTCACTAATGTTTTTGGGAGCATAGGTAAATCTGAAATCCAGCAAGTCATTTATTTTTTTCATAATTCTCAGAATTGTGAACTATATATTTTTTCATTTGGGCGAAGTCAGATTAATCAAGCATCTTGGGATTTATCTGAACTTGCGTCTTCAGAAGGAAAACCTTTGATACTTGAATAATTTATTTACATATAAGTTATATAATAAATGAGTATACCATAAGCTTTAAAACCGGAACAAGGATACTTTATGAAAATAAGTATGAACCGGCTATACCACGGGATCAAAAGCTTTGAGATTACCTGGGGCTGTAGCCAGTAACTGAACTTATTAACTCTAAGTTCTTGCAGTGTGAATGATAACATTGTTCAGCCCCAGGTGAAATCAAAGTTTAGCTGGCCAATACTTAATAATATGTACCAAGTCCTGTACTTCATGACATTTAAAAACAGCTGGGAGTGCTATACATCACAGTAGGCGACATCATGGTAAAACTTCAAATCTAAATAAAACACCAATTTGACCTGATGTCACAGTCATATCCATTTAAACCCTGACCAGGAATTAATTACTTTTATGTCAGCCACACAAAACTAAACGGTAAAGAAGAGTGAAGTCATTTACTTAGTTCGGAGTGGTTTACAAGTCTATAGATCGTAAAAATGCTTATATTCTTCAGTCTTTATGTATGATTTATTGATTTATCTAGATTTGATGAAGCTATTGGCTAAACTAATTACATTGACTGCTATTTCTTCATATAATATTATAATTCTAAATTCACTCAATCACATCAATAATATCTACTTACCTACTTTATACTTTTATATCTCAGAAAAAGTGTCATGTCACAATGCAACGCCATCACGCCAAAATACCATTAAATTATTAAACCACCCACAACTTAAAAATTGTAAGGATCTAAGTATATTCAAGCTATGACAAAAAGCTATTGTATTGCACTACAGAACCAGAACTAGAAATGTAGCTTATTAAAAATATGAACGCCACCAGGGTATTTAAATTTAATACAATATGTCCATATTTGTTCAAGTTCATAAACGAAGGAAGTTCAATACGAATTATAACTTGCCAGTCATAATTCGTATTAACCTTTAGAACCTTGATTATGGATTATGCAATATGCATGTTATATTCAAGCTACAAAAATAGATGATTATTCTTGCACTGCAACAAAAAGCTGAACATTGTAGCGAAAAAAGATCTAATTAAAGAAATCATCCATCAAAATGTAGAATATCATTTCTCAAATAGGCTATCAGGTATCAAACTGGTCTTAATACCCCTTGTAAAACAATATTTATTATTCAGGTATATATGAAGTATGTGACACAAAATATGACAACCAACTGCCTCGACAGCAGAAAAATTTTGACAATAATTTTCATGTTGATATTTTAAATTTCTAGTTATAATGACTGAAAATTGAAAACAATCAACTGCAACTGTGAAAATATTATAACTGGTCTTAACTGGTTTAACTTTTCCAAAGCCAAACTTTTTCATTTGCATAGGAACAGGGCTAAGGTTCAATCGAGTAATATTACCTGGCTACAAGTCTACAAATAGTAGAGACCCAGAGATTATACTCCATTTGGAATCGTATTAGAGAATGAATATAGTATTGAATATTTAATATTGCATAGGTATGTGTGTAGATTGCTCGATATGGATGCTCGATAACTTTACAAACTAACACTTGCCCCCACAACTCCTTTAGACAGTCACTAACTGTATAGAAGAGTTGTGCACCCAAGTGTTAGTATGTCAATTGTCAAGTTATGGAGCACTCTGTATCGAGCGATCTGCACACATATGCGTAAGACCCTCATATATCCAGAGCTGAGCAATATTACTATTTTACTTATATTAGTATACTCAAGATATTATGGGATTACAAAGTGGGAAAAATTGCTGGCCTTCATCTGAGTATCTGGCATGTCCATGGTCAGAAATACAACAGAGGTATCAGACAAATTACAAAAACAAGGACTGTTGATAAAAGTACCTTTAAGCCTATAACTTAATACCCATCAGAAACTCAGCCATTCATGTGGGTCATAAAATTAAAATCTATTCAGAGCAAGGTTAACAAAAGAACAAAGTAAGTAAGGAGCAAAGTGGGATTAAATCTTCTCATTTGAACTCTCTTTAAGGTACACGAATTTCCAATCGGGGGAGTTCAGCAGTAAGTAAGAGGACGGCATCACCCTATCTGGTCAAGAGTCCCAACAAACCACCAGATAGCGGTATGCCTGCAACTGGTCAAACCCAACTGAAAAGTAGACCCACCCCTACTACACAGATAGTGACTACAAATTAGCAGGAAATTTTGGGAGCAAATACCAATCCTTCATTTTATATACTGTCAAAATTGCTCACTATTGAATATTAAGTCCCTTACTCTTATAAGTGATTTCTTTCTAGGGACAAACTTAATTTCATTCCTAAAATTGCTACAGATTTTAAGAATTTTCACAAATTTTGTAAAACAAATTGAGTGGATTTATTACTATCTGGTTGCTGGTTTGAAGGACTCACCCAATCCCCATGCCTTTAAGTGTGATGCCGTCAAGGCTACTTACTGCTGACTCCCCATCCTAATGAATAAGAGAAGTTACAACCCATGATATATCACCCCACTATTTTACTATAAGAGTATAAGTGAAGTCCTCTTTTGCATGGAACGCCAGTAATGGCGAACTGTCGAAGGGTAATTGGTACCAGTTTCTCTTTTTTTTCAAAATATTCGCATGCACCAACAATATATAATATAAACAAAATATATGTTTATTTTCGCACAGGATTCTGAATAAGTGCAATAAATTGTCCCTATAAAACACATTCCTGTATAGTGTATACATACAATCTTTGTGTTTAATACATCAAAGCAGAGGTTTGAGTTTATGCCAGAATTCTCAAGGGTGACTGCCTGGCATCTTATCAAACATAATTATTTTCCACCGAAAGTTTCACGCTCAAAGTTTCTGGACCTGTAAGGAAAGGCCCCAGCTTATCCTGACATGACGTGACACGTTACCTCATATGTGACTCCCGCCCCCCCCCCCCAAGGGCAAGAAGAAAAATATAGGGGGCTTTGGCCTTCACTAGCTCAAAAAAGTGTGTAATGGCATGGGCTTGGGTAAATTTTTATATCGTAGGTTTTATTCTAAATTTAATAAATACAGTACAGTACATCACTTGAAAAACAATTAATGCAATGATATTTTAAGCAATGATATTTTAAGCATTGCATTGTGAAATGTACAGTAAATAATAATTAATATTTAGATTTTAGGGTAGAATTTCTTAAAAGTGGTTGTTAATTGTCTTACCAGGAATCTTGTGAAGCAAGTTTCTAATTATTTAATTGATTTGCACAAAATGTTAACATGATACATCACCATGCAATAAGTTACAATTCCTCCCCAAAGACATGACACAACTCATCATGTCATTATTATTGATGCATGAGGTTACATGTTACACGATGCATCACGTCACAATAGCAGGATAAGCTGGGCTCTAACAGTGACCTATAATTGTCGAATTTGAATTTTGCTGGCTTGGTCACGGAACCCAAACCTTTGATCTGACCTGGGATAGTAACTGAATGACCATTTGATTTTTGTGTTTCGTGCAATTTATTGCGTCCATATTGCATGGAAGTTTCAATTTTTGAAATCTTAAGTTGTTTCAGTATCTTCCCCAGTTCAGTTCAAAGCTTTGAGTCACGTTACAAAGCCATCTCTATGCATTGAGTTTAATCACTCATAGGCGAGTGATGATCACTACACTATAAACTATTTGTCATGGGGCGTTAGCCGAGAGCTAATTAGTGCAACAGTAGCACTTTTGAAGCATTAAATTAGTATATCAAATTATTACTGCCATATTGAAACAAGACAACTGACTAGTTTTACTCAACTTCCAATCGTATTCTAGGCGCTACTTCTGGTTATATGTTATAATTATATATGTAAAATAAGGAAGATTATGGAATATCCAGATCAATGGTCTGGTGTATCTTATATGAACTTGTAATTACAAGTTCAGAAAACATTATTTGATGAAGCTTATCAGTTGTCAAACACAATGAAAATTCGAGTAACTATAACTCGTACTAGTAAGCAGTCAATTTCAATATAACCCACAGTGCCGAAAATTTGTATGATATATTTGGGCAACAAACCCATAACGATTATTTTGTCACCGAGATCTCCATAAGGTAGTAGGTTCTACGTACTAAGACTGCCTTGATAAATTTAAACTAAGAAAACATGGTTGGACTGAGTCAGAAAGCATTTACAGAATATGAAACGATGTTATAGGCATTGCTTTCCAATGTGAAAACTGTGCAATCACTAATCTTCGATTTTTCACTTCACTCATAAATCTTCAAAAGTGTCCGATTAGTTTTCATCTAAGGAGGGACCCTCTTCGTTATTAATACTGCCCAAAATCCTAATTGATAAAATTTGATTGAGATCAGCACCTCCAATGGCTTCTGCACGACGCTCTCTCACTTGCCAGGGTTCTGTGATTGAGGCCTCTTGAGCTGTGGAAGTGGAAGTTGGGGATGATTTGCATTTGATTCCACCCACACTGAAATCGAAGACAATCAACTTCGTTTCCTCAGTTCCATTCCGACTCCCCACTGCACAAACTAATCGAGTTTTATCCAGTTGTATTCGCCAAACAACACCACCACTACCACCTGAATCTAGCTTTACTATGTCCCTCAAAAATTCCCCAGTTTTTATATCCCAAAGCTTTACTGTTCCATCATCACTTGAAGTCATGACATATTTACTATTGAACAGTAAACATGTCACAGCACTCTGGTGCTTGGAAGGTCCATCAAGGGTCTGCAAACAGGCACCAGTGGTAATATCCCAGATTTTAACCAGCGAGTCAGCGTTTCCCGACACCAAGATATTGTCCCTGAGTTCCATGCCACTGGTTAGAGACCTGTGCCCACTTAACACGTGCAAGCATGTCCCATTGACAGCATCCCAAACCCTGATTGTGGTGTCAAGACTTCCGCTCACAATGTGTCTCCCATCAAACTGCAGCGAGTAAACTCTGTTGTTATGTCCATTGAGGGAGTGTAGACAGGTCTCAGAAACAGGGTCCCATACTTTGACAAGACAGTCATATGCCCCACTCACCACTCTGATACCATCGTATTGGACACATCTGACAGCAGCCATGTGTCCTATTAACAAGTGTTTACACTCTCCTGTCTGTATGTCCCATACTCTCAGGGTAGCATCTCTCGATCCAGAGACACACACCTGATTGTGCATGGACAGGCATCTAACAGTGGAGGAATGACCAAAGAGAGTGTGTAGACTCTGTCCAGAATGCACGTCCCATACTTTAATCGTCCTGTCTGTGGACCCACTGCAGATAATGTCTCCCTCGAATTGGGAGCACCAGACACCCCCAGTATGTCCAGTGAGGGTCAACAAACACTCTCCAGTGCTGACTGACCACACTTTGAGAGTGCTGTCATCTGATCCACTGATGATCCTGTCACCATGAAACTGAAGACATGTTATCACGTGATCATCATGTCCTTTTAACTCTTTTTTGATGAAGTTCCGACCTGTCCTCCAATTTTCATCCAGCTCTTGTCGGGTCAAGAATATCCTTTTCCAATCGAGACTGTCAGAGTCGTCATAGTAGAAATGGTCGGGTATTTCTGGTAGCAATTTGCATTTATCTTTCCACAGCAAGGAATCATCACACAAGAGTTTCCAAGCTTTGCATGTCCTCATTGCATTAAGAAGATCTTTAGGTTCCAAGTACCTCAGAATGGACATGGCTAACTCTTTCGGTAGCAATGTTATAAAATCTCGTTGAAACCTCGGCTCAATTTTTTTCAGAATATACCTTGCTTGACCAGTGTCACAATTGTCACTAAGTAGATCAAGGGCTTCAAATTTAGCCAGCTCAGAAAATTGCTTGAAATTTTCAATCCAGTTTAACACATCTTGTGATATTGTCTCTGATTGGGATGATATTCTCATCCGCTTTCCAACACTAGAATCCCTGGTGCATGGCATTTTCGTCAGATTTTCTGGGAGTTTTGACTTCCTTTTTGTTGGAGTTTCAGGAGTCAATGGTTCTTCACTTGAATGTTGAGCATGCCTCGATCGCTTGCGTGTTGATTTCATTTTAACTCATGGATGCATAACTGTAAGGAGAAGTATGTTGTTAATAACTTTGAAATAGACTAATCATCAATAACTAAATTACAAATAGGTACCAAGCTGTATTGAATTTAAGTCTTAATACTTTAATACCTCTGAGGGCCCTTTTTGCTAAAATATGCATGAAAAGTACCTATTATTCTGTTGTGACAACGAATTATCTCGTGCTAAAATTGTGTCACAACAAATGAATAATGAGCAGTCACCTAGATCAACTGATCAATGATAACAAAACACAATGCATAGTATATAATACCTGAAAATTAGAATGATGCATAGCAGCAAATTTTTATAATAGACATTAGACATGTTAAAAATGAAACGAATTATACATGAATAAATTTACTGATATTATCAATTATGTTGATTATTAATGTTGTTAATCACATAATCATTAACCAAGCTGCAAAGATCTAGGATCAATCTTATTACGTAGTTTAATGTTACATACAAGGAACACAATTTCAATGAAAAATAGTAATAAAAATACCACAGCAAATAAAAAATACCATTAAATCAATAGAGTTTAGGTAATAGAGTTTAGCTGTCATCCACTTAGGTAGATCTAGAGTCTATAGAATACGCAAAAAATAGTTTTCACTTTTTTCATGAGACAAGATTTAATTTGGCACAAAATATTAAAAGCAAAGCGAATTGTTATTGTCTTATAATAACTATTAAATATTAAGCTATTATTGAAAAACAAACATCCCTGTTAAAGCACTTAAAATAATAGGAAATTATATGAACTGAAATTATGATTATAAAATACAAAAATGATACTCTGAACTCAAAAATTACACTACCTATCACACTAAGACCTCAACTATTAATTCAAGTATCACCAAGAAAAAATCTGTCCAAGTCCAAGATGTATTTGAATTTTCTTCGGTATCTAAAACTTTTCCATATTTGTCAGTTATGAGTTCTTCTGAGGGATATGAACGATAAATTGAACAGCCTGGGGGTGAGGGTTCAGGTGCCTTTTCAAGGGAGCATTATATGTAACTAGCAGGCCCGTTGGGCACTGCTACGCAGCATCTCGTTCGCAAGTTTTAAACACTGCCATTCGAATTGATTGGATACTTTTTACCGCATCAAAAGCTTCCAATTTGGTCAAAAGTTATGCGCAAAATTAAAATATTCAAAAAAATGTTTATGAATAATAATGAAATAATTAAGTACCCAAATGGTAGGTTGTGTCATGGGTAAATTTCGAAAAGTACTAAGCCATGGTTTTTTTCTTTATCATACAAAATTTGGAATTTGGGTGTTAGTTGGGTGTCTGGAGCAAATTTTTGAAATTACTTGGGTACTTTTTTTCGTCATAAAATTCTGATAAATTAATATGTTCCAATTTTTGCAAAATTTCTCAAAATTTCTCAAAAATTTGATTTTCCTTAAAAAAGTGGTGAAAATATAGGAAATTAGATACAGCATTCGACAAAACAACATGCTAACTGATGTTGTGGCATCTTACTATTAGACTACACTGAAATTAACCTATTATATGGCTACGTGACTTTCATTAATTATGTTAAAACCTAACTCTTATTAACTTAATAAGTTAATATAAATAGTTCACATATTTTATTTAAGGAACAAAAGAGCAAGAGATGGAGCAGATGTAGACATGAATAGTGTGGCTGTGGTGGCAGGTAGTGACTGTGTTAATAACAGCATTCATGCTTTGGGATGATCATAATTACATGAGGTAGAAGGTCAAGGACTTACCCCACTTTTATGGTAGTTATGGTAAATTTCTTCTCTGTTCTATACTACATCAGTTGATCATAATCCCATTTAATCATTATCAAGTACAGTGCAATATATTACAAAATGGTTATTTCAGTCATAGCTGCCAAACTTTAGAAATCCTTCGACAGGGCATAAAAATGGCCCAAAAAGCAGGGCAAATGCATAAAAAAACAGGGCATATATCCTTATGTATCTTTTTAAAAAGTGTCGACCTTTTTTTTTTTTTTTTTTTTTTTTTTTTTTGGACGCCAGCCTGAAAAGGCCATCCGAGGTAGTGCTTAATGGGTATATTTTCCCATTTTTAGGTACAGGTGTTTGCCTTACAAAAGTCCCACTATTTTTCATCATGCCATAAATCATCTAATTCATTATTATTTTGTTTTTCATTCATCTCTAAGGATGGAGGAGAAGCTGAATTTTTCTTCCCGGATGATTGAAATGGAGAAAATTGGAGTTTTCATTTGAAATTTTGTCCTAAAAAACGTAGGGGTCTACACCTTGCCTCACAAAAGTCCCATTGAAAAATTTTTCTTTTTCTTCTGTTATGAAAATGCTACATAATTGAAACTATGCAGGCTCATTATTTGATTCAATTGCCTTCATCCTGAAAGCATTTTTGGTGTTTACAAACGAAATTAATGTCATATTTTGGAGATTTGAAATAAATTATGCCTCACAAAAGTCCCATGATATGAAATAATGCTACATTTTTTGTTTAAGCAAAAATAAATCTCTTGATATTATTGTTTTTAAGGATGCTAAGTAAGTTAAATTTGCGTAATAGATGGTTTCCTTGAGCACCTGAATGGTTAAATAGTTGAATGGAGTAAAAATTTCATGCAATCAATTGGTACTTTTTTGTGAGGCAATATTGTATTTGGCTATATTATTCGAACAAATTTTGCAATTTTTATCCTCAAATTTTGCATCGTATTTTTGAAGATGTTTATTGACCTATGAAAAGATTTTGTATTTTCAACCTTTTCCAAAGAAAATTGACGGTAAAAGCCTCAACAAAATTTCTACCTACAAAATATTGTTTTTTTTCAGTTAAATTTGGATAAATGGTAGCTATTTGAGTCACCAGCGATTATGCTAGCTTCCTTTTTGTCCCAAAGATCTGCCTAATAGAAAGATATTGGCAAATGCAAACTTATTTTTCGTGCAAAACTTTTTTTTCGAAAGTTTGGACTTTTGTGAGGCATAAATGGTGATTTCTCTTATTGCCTCACAAAAGTCCAATCAACATTTTTTTCTTTTTTATAGATGCAATGAAGCATTGATGCTGCTGATATTAATCTGACATTCTGAAAATTAAATTACCTTGCTTAATTTTTTCATTCCAGGCATTATAAAGATAGTCCGTGATATTTTTGTTGGCTTGAAAATGTGTTATGCCTCACAAAAGTCCCTTTTTGAAAATATGTTGTGCATTTTGAATTTTCAAACATGATTATTTATTATATATAGGTCATAAAGGTTCATACTACAAGACCAATATGCTTTTTATCAAACATCTAAAAGCCAATACAACCAAATTCTATTTTATGGTATGGTACTTTTGTGAGGCAATGGTATTTTTTCAACTTTTTTTTCTTGTTCTTGATCACACATTTTCTAAACTTCGTTTACATGTTCTATTTATATGGGTTCAATTCAATCATACCCCCTTTTCATGACTTATCTCCAACGGATTAATCATGATAGGCAGCCAGAACAATTCCATGGCCTAAAAATTTGTATTTATTGAGTCATAACCTATAAAATAAAAACCATTCAAGCTTATACGGTCTGAGGAAGTTTATTTTGTTCTTTCATTAACACAGTTTCAGGATCAAAAACGACTCATATGTAGGATATAATTTCTTGTGCATACATTTTATGCAATAGGACTTTTGTGAGGCATGGAATTTTGTGAGGCATTCACCTGTATATTTCAGCTATATTTTAGGTATATTTCGTGAGAATTCGTTCAGCGAAGGTATATTTTTACTTTATTACGTATATTTCCAAAATTTATCCGAGACAGTGCTTAATAGGTATATTTCCAAAATCCATCCGAGACAGTGCTCAATAGGTATATTTCCAAATTCAACCCGGAACAGTGCTTAATAATTTAATAGGTATATTTCAAAAATCCATCCGAGACAGTGCTTAATGCTTAAAAAGGTATATTTTCAAATTCCGTCGGAGACAGTGCTTAATAATTTAATAGGTATATTTCAAAATTACATCCGAGACAGTACTTAATGCTTAAAAAGCTATATTTTCAAATTCTGTTGGAGACAGTGCTTAATACTTGAAAAGGTATATTTCCAAATTATATCCAAGACAGTGCTTATTGCTTAATAGGTATATTTCCAAATTCCATCCGAGACAGTGCTTGATAATTTAATACTAAAAAAGGTATATTTCAAAATTCCATCCGAGACAGTGCTTAATGCTTAAAAGGTATATTTCCTAATTCCATCCGAGCCAGTGCTTAACACTAAAAAAGGTATATTTCCAAATTCCATCCGAGACAGTGCTTATTGCTTAATAGGTATATAAATCCAAATTGTATCCGAAACAGGGCTTAATAAGTTAACAGGTATCTGGTATATTTTCAAATTCCATCGAGACAGTGCTTAATAGATGATAAATAGACGAATAGGTATATTTCAAAGTTCTGAGGCAGACCCATATAAATTAATAGGTATATTTCTGGAAAGTGGCGACCTTTTTTTTTTTTTTTTTTGAGGCGACCCAAAATGGTAATCTAATTGCTAGGTATATTTTACGAAAGAAAAACACAGGGCAAATTGGTCGAAAAGCGGGGCAAAAGAAGGGCTTCCCAGGGCAAGGGCCCAAAAACAGGGCAAAAACAGAGCATGACAGGGCGCCCTGTCAAAAACAGGGCATTTTGGCAGCTATGATTTCAGTAACTAGATCAGGTATGTGTTTCAAATAATATTTAACTATTTGCCTATGAAAAAAGGGTGGATGGGTGGCTGGTTATTTTCGAAAATTAACAAAAAGTACCATGGGAACTTCTTGATTTATAGTAAAAAAGGGGTCCAAGTGGTACAGTGTTTAGGCAAATTTTTCTAAGTGTCATGGTACTATTTGCCCTCCTTGCACCAAAAAGGGTGGGTGGGTGATTGTTGGCTTAATTTAGAAAAGTCATCCAATGTTCTATAATAAAGCACCTGAATCTCCCCCAGAAAAGCAATTGAATTTTAAATCAAAATTCATTTCTCTTTGAAGAATAAAATCAAGCTTTCTCTATTGTATACAATATTACCATATATGAAACTAGGCCATTATATCATTTACAAGGAAATAAATCAATTCAAATTTGAAGCTAATTCTCTGTTGATTTACCTGATGATATTTTGAATGTGTATGAAGTATTTCCATATTGAGCAGCTGCAAAAATGCCAACTTTAATTGGAGATGAGAATGATTCAGGGATTACTATACGCTCTGTACCAGTGGTTGTACTTTGAAGATCATATCTGAAAATGAAAAAGATTCCTTTTTATTTTTATTAATGGATAATAACAATATAAGTAAGGCACAAAATAGCATGGCAGTGGACTTTAATTAATAGCTTGGTAGTGCAATTTTTCTGCACTTTAATAAACTTAATCTGAATACAAACACCTGCCATTCATACTGGCACACACTTCTGCATCAGATGCCTTAAAATGTGTGAAAACTACAGTGAACGACACAATCCAATTGCCAAACAAATCAAACTAGTTGTATGAGTTACAATAACATGTAATGTAATCATTTGGAACCCCCCTAGGTGATTACATAATATATGTGAATGATCCCTTTGATATCTTGAAGAAAGTTTTCTTTTTCATTTGAATAATTCAAGAATTGCATTTTTAGTGTTTCACTATGGGGTCCCCCTCAGTCAATGCTATATATAAGCAATCAAGGTCAACATTCTTATTAATTATTTTTGAATAAAACAAGATAAGTACACAATTCACAATATTGAATTTTGCATTTTGCATATATATAATTCACAAAAAATTATTTTGTGTGTACAATCCTTTACTCACTCATTGTAAGATGGGTTACTTGAGCTCTGGCTGACAAAAAGGTCAGCATCCCCAGAAGACGTCATGAGGAAAAGGGTTGGAGGTGTGCTGAATGAGAACATGTAGTAATCATAGTTGAAAGGTTCAAGAACACCCCTGAAAGATAAAATGGAATTAAAGGTAGGGTACACCCTTTTTCCTAACTTTTAGGTATATGAGGACAACCCTAATCTTCCGTCTGAGCTCAACAAGACAGGCTATAAAGTATGGTGTACATAATGTTTAATTGGTACCAGGCACATAGAAATGGTGGTTCTGTGGAAACTTCAGACACAGATTTCAGGTGGCTACACCTCAATGAAGAAATCAGTGTTTCAATGATCTCCAAAATGAATCAACAAACAAAACCTATCAGTATTTTAAAGGGGTTCTCTGGTATAGAATTGACTTTATATGAAATTGAAATCATTATGATTTTATCATATCTCACCTTACATGTAATAAAATGTTGAAATCCCCATCCCTCTATCTTTATTATTTCGCGAGTTATTGCGGTTTAAAAATTTAAGCGATGACGTCACTCCAGCACCAACATGTTGTCGCGCAGTGTTATATTACAGGTGAAACAGCTTAATGTACTATTGTAGTGGGAAATAGGTGTGAAATCTGGTGAAATTGTTAAGCTTTTACCATGCTTATATAGTATTTCATCCTAGTTCATGGACGGAATTTACTACATTCACCTAAGGTTTTGGATGATTTTCCAAATTATACATTTTGAAGCGGTTTTATTCATCATGATTGACTAAATATGATAATCGATACTATTACTACGAACAAATCATAATGCATATTCACAGTAATATTAACATAGGTATAGTAACGCACTTTTACATGGACAATGAACAGTGAAAAGATATCAGAGTAAACCAAATAGTCTAATGAACTGGTGCTGGAATCCAGATTCCGGACTGATGTTAGAGGGAACTGTTGTCAGAGTTAACATTCTTGTTTGAATGGTTGTTTGAATCCAGACTGGTGTCAAAATGAACTTTTGTCATTTGAGTGAACACTCATGTGACTGATCGCTTGTTGGAATCCGGACTTGAGTCAGAGTGAACTGTTGTCAGAGCAACTGAGTGAACACTGAAGGTTGTTGGAATCCAGACTGGTGTCAGGGTGAATTAGTGTCAGAGTCACTCTCGCACTTATTCACTCTGGCACCAGTCGGAAGTCCAACACTGAACTGATGTTGGAATCAGGAATGGTGTCAGAGTGATCAGTGAATTGGTGTCCGAGTGATCATTGAGCTGTTGTTTGAATCCGGACTAGTGTCAGATTGAATTGATGTTAGAGTAGACTGGCGTCAGTCAGAGAACAACGCAAACTCGGCCTCGGCTAAGAACTTGAACTCGGTCGTTTACTGTTGTTAGAGTGAACTGGTGTTAGAAGAAACAGTGAACCTACTTCGGATTTTGGAATCGACTAGAATGGGAATTAATATCGATTCAGAGTGAACATGTACTAGAGTCGGTAAGATTGGACCGGAGTGGACTTGTGTCAGAGTATAAAACTTGTTTAAACCGGGACTATTTTCATGAGTTCATGAGCCAGAGTGTTTGGTGTTAGAGAGGACAGGTCCTACATTGCTCTCTTTTCAGAATTGAAACTTGTCAAAACTTGTTAAAAAGTGAATTTTAGTCGGACTGAACAGTTGTCAAAATATAATTGAACTGGTCGACCGGTATTACGGTCAGAAGGAACTTAGAGTAAATCGCTACTGAAGAGTGACGAGTTTCACTTTCAGAATGAACTGAAGTCAGATCAAATAAGGGGGTGAGTGAAGGTATCTCGGAGTTAGCTGATGCCTTAAAGTCCCTAAAGTACTGATTTCACAATGAAAACTGTCAGAATTTACTGCAGGCAAGATGGGCTCATTTCCCATCCTATTGTCCCAAAATGAATGCATAAATAGTTGAGTGTATCAATTAACTAACATATCTAATCAGCAAATAATCATTTAAAAAGAAAATAAGAAAACTAAAAGTGAAGCAAACAATAAAAGTAATGTGGAAAATACCAATTTTATCACGTATTTTAATAGCGCGCATAGCAGTCAGTTGCGGTCTGGTGCAGTAGTGATGTCATCGCGCCGTAACATAAAGGTGCGATATCTCGCGATAGGAGGCACCTAGAAACATGGGAATTTCACCATGATTATTGTTACAGAAATAATTAATAAATTAGATCATGAAAAATAGCACTTTTTCTGGAGCAGAGAACCCCTTTAATGGTTAAGGATACCTGATAGTGTATGTCACAGATGTCTGCAGCAATATTGTGAAAATCCCTATCAATTGACAGGTCATATATTTTTCTGGGTTTACCTAAAACAGTATCATGTCATACTCTAGAAGCTGAGGGATGTGCAGTGTAATTTTCATAGCAGATATAGTTTCTCTATGATTTAAAATATTTGAAAGTCAAATGAGACTGGCATTGTTCCACACAGTAAGAGACCACTTAGAAAGAATTGACATGTTTATACTATTATATTGTCAGAATTCTAAAATTTGACAGTATAAAGTTAGAGCTGTAGGAAAGTTCTGTGGCTTGACTTTAAATATAACTACAAAGAAGATAGTATAAAGTCATGTAATTGTTAAGTAGTGTTGTTAAGTTAAAAATATAATTTTCATTTATTCAAAACACTAAAAATAGCTCAAAAGAGAGTCAAACATTATAATAATTATGGAATGATGTCTTGAAGAAAGTTTTCTTTTAATTCAAATATGGATGATATATAGATTGAGAAGGCCCCAAACATAGTAAAACAATTAGTTAGTAAAACAATTAGTTATCATTTGTAGCTAACAGAATTTCTTTATTTAAAAATACATCAATAAATAAATCGAGTATAATCATATCACTGTAAAATCTCGAACACAATTTTCAATGGCACCCTTTTTGAACAAATTTTAAGATCTCTTATTAATATGGATTTTATATAGATGAGCACAGATAGAGAGAAATAGTACTGAAAGGACTCAGCCTTGCAGATTAACTGAATAATCAAGTTGTTGATTTGCTAAGTAAAAGGCAGGGTTAAGATTAATCTGGTATTAATCTGGGGATGGTTTGTGGGAGAATTACAACAACAAAAGATTAAGAGTAGGTGTTTCAGGCTTGAGGGTAGGATTAGTGATCTCAGATCATGACTTCTTAATCGAATAAATTCTAGTCTAGGCCTAGGTGTCTAAAATACTTATTCAGCATGCAAGAGATGCCCTGATGGCTTAATTAATCCAATAATTCAGGCAGTCTCAAATCAGTATATTATTTTGATAGTTTCAACTTTTGGTTGACACACTTCACTGCAGCTAAAGGATGCTCTTGCCTTGTCAGCTTAATCACATCCCTGGGACAGTGGGTGGGATCATGGATGAATAAAATTAAGCAAGGAAAAATTCATGGAGATGAACAAGGAAATTAGTAAAAGGTTTTTTTGCTTGATATTTATATCTTAATGAGGCATAAAGGCATAAGTGGGTACCAAAGTAAGGGACAGAGCAAGGGAAGGGGTAAAAATTCGGGGCAGGGGTAATTTTAAACAGATGAAGGAGATGCATACACTTAAAATTTCAGTTAGCTTGATTTTAATTTATCAAATCATACCAGGCCAAAGGCTGCTGTGTTAAGAAAATTTCGTTAATTTCATTAAATTCATAAAAAGGGAAAAGTTTAAAACACAACAGTTCTGTTAATCATGAAATATTTTCCCTACTCCAAATACTATCTATTCCAGACTTTTGTTTTTCTAAGAGTATATGTTCTAAGCGATTTTAAATGTTTCAATTGGTATTGTAAGGTCTGAATTCTTTTGGAACCAGGGACGATAATCATAAGGTTATTGGGTTCTGCTAAATCCGTCAGATCAGGGGTCTAAAAGTTTTGTGATGTATAAATTCAACTATTAACAGGATGTACAAAAAGTTATTCTTAGATATATCAAGGTTATGCTTTGGAATAAGGAGTTTAAAGTTATTAGTTCTGGGGCAGAGTTTAAGGTTGTCATAGATTGGAGATGGAGACTGGTACTTCAATGCTTTTAGAATCTCCATCAAGGTCCTTAAGGTATAGATATTCTGAAGGGTGAGTAACCCATGCTTATTAAATAATGGTTTAGTATGTTCAAGATCATAGGTTTTAAGGGACGTGTGTTCTACATATGTTTTAGTTCTAGCACAGGAAGCATAATACTCAGGATGGTCAAATGAATAAGTTTCACCAAATAGGATACGTATACAGCGCTTCTGTAGATTAAACAGTTTTTGAAGCTTGGACTGGTAAACACCTCCCCAGCAAGATAATCCATAGGTAAGGTGTGGTAAGAATAGTGATTGGTAAATTTTGGAGAAGTGTGAGGAGGGGATGAATTTCTTTACACGCTTTACAAGTACAATAGTAATGAATAAATATCAATAAATATAATGGGGCATCTTAGTAACAATGATTGAGCACAATTAATGGAATTTAGAAAATGGTATTGAATCATCACAAACCTAATCAATATTCATTTCAGTTTAAAATTGGCTAGCAATGTATCAATTTAAGTTTTCCCCCTCTTGATCTCTGATCCCTTTGTAATAGTGGTAAGATAGGATTTTCACCTACCGTTCGCAGTTCGCGTCCGCCGCTAATGCCTTATAACTTATAAGCATAGCTAAAAATGCGCCAGATTTAATTTCAATAAGATCGGACCCCAATTGTCAAAAATCCAGGGGTGTGCATGTTTAACAAAGGTTATGAGCTTTTTAAACCAGATCCCTGGTTAAATTTTACGAGCGTGCACGTGCCGCGTACCGACGACCCGGCGTTTGCCGCGTGCTTTACCCTAACCATGACCCTGGTCACGCGCACGGAGTGCGCGGCGCGGCAAGCGCTAAAACCGCTACGCCCCTGGCCTGGTTCGGGGAACTTGTGCTATTATAAAGTTAAAAATATAAACTATGTAATGTCATTGCATAATTCGGTTAAGTTACTTGCAAATTCCTTTTATTAAAACCTTGGCCTTTTTTGGTCTTAATGTACATGTAATATTATGCTGTTGTGCTTCATGCTTGGTACATAATATATATCTAGTTTTGCGATTTTGCTCAATACAAAACCTCTCAATAAATAATTTCGAGAAAAAATATTTACTGTATATTCATTTGTTCATTATTAATAACCCAATTGTGCACTTTTTATGTGGAGGCCTGAAGTTTGAGAGGGAGTATACAAAGTTGTCGAGGTTTAACCTCTTCACAACATGTGTAATTTCACTTTGAGGTTCTAGAGGTAAACCTAGGATCAAAACAGCTGCAGCAAAAATGGAATCAATGCACTGGACCTCAATCTCAAACCAAAAGCAGAGTTGTCAGACGTTGTCTGACCAAAAAAACGCGCCTGTCGAAAATCCTCCAGGCGTAAGGTTTCTTAACCAGGACCCTGGTTACGCGCACATGCGCGGCGCGGCAAGCGGTTTCGCGATACCCTGGTTAGGGAGACGTAGGGGTAGAACTACGTCTGAAAAAAAACCCAAAAGTTACTCTGGATAAAAACTGCCTGTCTGAAAAATCCTCTGATTACTCCCTCCATAAATATCCCTCTACTTTCATGAGATATTTTCCTGCATTGCAATGTAGCTCCACATGAATGTGAGGCATTACTAATTTATTGTGGAGAATACATATTTGCTTTTTTTAATATGGTGAAATTAGTTTGAATATTTGAGTTGATGCTCTGTCAAAAATTTTCTACAATTCTACAATTCTACAACTACAACCAAATTCACTTTTAGAGTGAGTTTTGGAGAATACTATTTGGCTTTTTTTGAAATGCAAGGAAATATTTTTCTTGACTCTTCAAAGCCTGGCAGGATAGGTGCTATGTAGCATGTGTCCCATTTAGGCAATCAGCCCTTGGCTATCAATCAGCCCTTGGCTATCAAACTTACAAAAGTTCAAAGCAGACTGTTTTAGTTTAGATAACCAGTTCTGGGAAATCTCTAATATTATCATTGATAAAATTGAAGGTAATTCAAATTATTTGTCGCCAAAGAAAAGTTTAAGTATCTTTTGGAAAACCCTTTCATTGCTAAAAAGAAAGGAATAAATACTTTTCTCACAATTAGTGACAAATGTCTTTATTTTGTCGTATCTTGTTTTTTCCATAGTTATATTCTAGTGACCTTTTTTATTGACTATTTTTTTCATAATTCATAGACAGCTATTTATTTTAATTCATAACTGTTAAATTATTATATTTCATAAATAGGTAAAACTGACTTTCTTTTTTATTTTAAATTATTACTATTTCAATCAGAGCACCATAGAATGGTGCATCAAAATGTATCTCAGTTTTAAAGAAAACTAAGAGTACCTTGTAGAGGTGCATGACATGAAGAATGATGATGAAGAATGAGAGTGACATAAATGTGTTGTATTCATTACAAAACAATTATATTATTATTATTATCACCATGGTCCTCTGTTTATGAACATGGACTGCTGCCAAGGGGCAGTCCGCAATTTCACTGGTGTGCTACTCAAATAGTAAATAAAGATATTTTGTGTTGTTTACACTTGAAATTATTGTCCTCTTATTTCTAATTTTAAAGAGATTGGAGTGGGAAATAATGTGCTTGCCAAAGCAAGATAATACAAAAAGCCAAAGAGCACCATTATTGTTATTTTGAAACTCCTTAAAATCTTTCTAACAAGAAACATTGAGCTAAGCCTAAAAGGCCTATTCCTTACTATGGTGCGTGGACAAAACACCACCCGGACAAAACCCCACCCAGACATAACCCCACCTTAGAGCACAAATTGTGCAAAAGGGACGCTCGTGTGTAATCCTGTGATGCAATGTTATGGTTAGGGTTAGGACGTATGGTTCGCACGAATGTTCCCATCGCACAATTTGTGCTCTAACCTTAGGTGGGGTTATGTCTGGGTGGGGTTTTGTCCGGGTGGGGTTTTGTCCTACCATCCTTACTATGCATCATGCATATTATATTGTGACTTAAACTCACCTAAAAAGAATCGAAACCACATGGTTGACTTTCTTCTCTTTATTAATCTTGAGTTTCTAACAGCTTATTTCTCTGCTTGGACTAAGACCTAATTACACCTCCCACCAGTCTATAAAAATTCTTCCATTGTCTTTATAATGTCATTTTTTGTTTGCTGCTTACACTGCTTACGCTGCTTATATTCCTAGTATTAGTTTACCTATTATGTATGAGACGCAGGCAAGCATCTCAAGGCAGTGAAGAGGACTCGAGTAACTTGCCTGTCTTTATTTCTCCATCTGAAATAAAGTACTACACTGATGACATATCGTCACATAAACAAGTGATCACCATCTACAATCCTTATGCATACACTCTGAAGTACAAAGGTAACAGCATAATTTGATATTTTACATATTCATTTCACTAATTTTAATTTATCTTTGTATAAATTATGCTTTGTGTTTTCTGACAGTGCTTAAACTCAGCATCACTCCAGCTTTTTATTGAACTTTGAATTATTAATTGTACATTAAGTTGAAACTTATTTGAAATTGAAAGTTATTTGAAGCACTGTCATTACTTTTAATGTTGAATCTGTTCTTGTGGCACAGCTGACATGCAAAAAATTAAGTTTATGTGCCAATAACTGGGCTCTCAATTTAATATTTTTGATAGTAATGATGTTGATATGCTCAATTTTATGAGAGAAAACCAATTTCGATCCTTAGTGGGTAGAGAGTAGTACAAAAGATATCTGACATAAAGTAGTCACCTTTTAACAATTACCACCATTCTGCTTAGTTCTGTGCACTGCACCACGCAAGTACCAAGTGATAGAAAGTGAGGGATTGGTTAAAGCACATTGTCGGATTGATGTTGTGATCCGACATAAGAATCCTGCTGCTGAGGAGGCATCCACTGTTGACAAGTTCCAAGTTCAGCTCTTTGAACATGGCAGCTCAACAGTGCGAGGAGTCAAGCAAGTTGTCAGTCAAGTTCTCCCTACCTCCCCCAAGGTTGTGATCATCTTCTTGTCAGTAGTTTGTCTTTTTTCTTGCTGGGATTTTGTGCATGTGTTTTATAACCAGTGCTGTGACCCTTTTAGAAAGTTATTTCTGTTTTTGCAAACTTTTTGCAAACTAACTTTAGAAATATATTTAGACAAGGAAAATTAGGACAGTGACATTCCTTATCGTATGATTTTATGGCCAGTTCTACGTCAGCTTAATATTCTGTTGGAATGCTTACGCTGTGTTGCTTTGAATATGATCTTCAATTCAATATCCACTTCCTCAGGTCCCTAATCCAGAGACACCTCTGCAGCAGCTACCGCCTCCTGACCCAAGAGGTAATAGAATAATAGTTACAGTGTTACACTGTACTCGGACCCCAGAACTAATGTTTAGATTTAGTGAGCTTTAGACTTGTCGTTCTTTGGAAGCTTCTTCGTACAATGACCATGGCTTCGCCCTGGGTTTAATCCCTCAATATAGTGACCTATTGTCCCAAACCATGATACTGATCACTGGATATTCAATCTACATTGCAGTCACAGCAGTATGTATGTATTGAGTGGATTTTTTATAATCTTTAAAACCTCACTCTTAAACTTTACGGTATAAAATAATATACTCGCACAGCTCGTATATATTATTCCATAATTAAATCACTCACTTACGTTCGTGAATTAATCGCATATTAAAGCCTAGGATCTGCGGTCCTCGGCTTATAAAGTATGAGCGTTCCGGTTTTAAAGCTTATGGTGGCAACTCACGTCATAAACTTTCATATTGAAACTACGTCGGAGACCGGAGTCATCGTTGTAAACACCCTACAGCCCGGGCTTATTGGGTCGGAAACGACCATACATCACGCGGTTATAGGATCTAACCGACCCTATACCATATTCAAATTACCCTTTGTACTTTTGTATATGATTGCAAATAAGGGCTTATGAGCTATATGATATTATATAACGATCGTTATATAATTCTTGCTTCGATAATTTTTGTTATATAACGGCTTCAAAAATGGAGTTTAGGGGTCAATTAATAGTTTTCATAAGATTTTAAAATTTTCGAAATTTTGGGGTGTGATAATTTTTCCAGGTGTGTGATAACTGTACAGTTATCACACCCCTCAAAGAACAGTTATCACATCTTTGAAAAATTATCACACCCCAAAAATCAAAACTTTTGAATTTTGTGATTAGTATTTATAATTTATCTACTATGTAAGATCATTTAAATCTAACTTTTTAGAGTTAAAGTTAATGCCCTCACTCCCTTGCGATACACCGGTGTATACATATTACGTTAGGTGGTTTCATCGTTCCGCATCGATCAAATGGATTGATCAAATGAAATATGCGCACAATACACTTTTACGAAGACGTCCGCGCAAAAAAGCAGGCGCCAGCGATTGTGCGCGTTTTTCATTTGATCAATTCATTCGATCGACGCGTAACGATGCAGGTGCCTTATCTTGTTTTCGTTTCATGTGTCCACTTTAGTCGTTATATGAGCCGCGCATGCACGTGCCAGTAAAACCTGAAGACCACTTGCTCTCTCTCCATTACAATACATCAGTGAATACATTATCATGTTATCTTGTTTTGATTTAATGAGTTTATGTATACTCAGTAGTCGTTATATGAGCCGCGCACGCACGTGCCACAAGGACCACTTACCCTCACTACTTGCTAACTTGTATAAATAACGATACACGAGCATATACAAATTTATTCTCTTGCTTTGGCGTTAAGGTTTCTTGTTTTGGTTTTTTGTATACTTGTTGTACACGTTGGTGAAATTTCGCTTGTTTGAATGATCATGTTTCCCTTCTTACATCTTTATACATTTTAAACAAATGCCACCGCCCACAATTTGCCGATACATTTGCGTCCGTTACGGCGTTGCACACTTACACGAAAATGTCCTTTCTATTTTGTTGTTGTACATTTCAATCGACAATCACTTTATAGTACCTTGTTGAATCAAAAGATACGACCAAAGTTTATGAATATTCCGGACTTGCGTTTTTATTCATACTTTCTTAGGCAAATTCAAATATACATAGCCACTCTTCACCATCTAATCTAAAATTACCGGCCAATTCAAAGCTTGATATTTTCAAGATTCAATTTCAGGCCTTCTAGTTCAAAGGATTTTTATATTTAAAGGCTTCTAAATTCGTTTTCTTATTGGAAAACTAGTGTAAATATCCGCCCGTTTCTCACGTTATATAATAGATTAATCAAACACCCTAAGGATAAGTTTATATCAATTATCACACTCGCCTTCGGCTCGAGTGATAATTGGAATTATTGCACTCGCCTTCGGCTCGAGCAATAATTCGAATTATCACACTCGCTTCGCTCGTGTGATAATTCATATAAACGTATCCTAAGGGTGTTTGATTATCCTATATTATGTAATGTAACATTTAATTTGCCAACAATTGGACTAGTACATCAACAAATTAAATGAACTGCTCTTCAAAGAGACCGCCTAAAGACAGGTTTAAGAAGGTGTATACTGTATAGACTATACATAGGTACGTATGCTGTAACTTATTAATCTACATTGTATTGTTCTGGAGTGTTGTGTTGTTACATGTATGGTAGTTGTGCAGTTATCATACTAGGTATAAATCATGTATTATGATATAACACTTTTCTTACATGCAGAATGATTTTGACTGCCCAATTCATTTCGTTATATGACCTCTTGAAACACTTAATTTTTACATAGAACTTCAGTTTATAGCCACAATGATGCTATGACTCATCACCAAACTATTTGCTTATATTTTGAAAGTGTATAAATACACTTTCACCCGTGTAAGCGCGGATCAGTGCCTGACTACATTGAAGGAGGGGGAGGAGGAGGGGGTAGAGTGGATCCCTAATAACCCCCTCATATCTCAGTACCTGACTACATTGAAGGAGGGGGAGGAGGAGGAGGTAGAGTGGATTCCTAATAACCCCCTCATATCTCAGTACCTGACTACATTGAAGGAGGGGGAGGAGGAGGAGGGGAGGTAGAGTGGATCCCTAATAACCCCCTCATATCTCAGTACCTGACTACATTGAAGGAGGGGGAGGAGGAGGAGGGGGAGGTAGAGTGGATCCCTAATAACCCCCTCATATATCAGTACCTGACTACATTGAAGGAGGGGGAGGAGGAGGAGGAGGGGGAGGTAGAGTGGATCCCTAATAACCCCCTCATATATCAGTACCTGACTACATTGAAGGAGGGGGAGGAGGAAGAGGGGGAGGAGGAAGAGGGGGAGGAGGAAGAGGGGGAGGAGGAAGAGGGGGAGGAGGAAGAGGGGGAGGTAGAGTGGATCCCTAATAATCCCCTCATATCCCAGTACCTGAATACATTGAAGGAGGGGGAGGGGGAGGAGGAGGTAGATTGGATCCCTAATAACCCCCTCATATCTCAGTACCTGACTACATTGAAGGAGGGGGAGGAGGAGGAGGGGAGGTAGAGTGGATCCCTAATAACCCCCTCATATCTCAGTACCTGACTACATTGAAGGAGGGGGGAGGAGGAGGGGGAGGTAGAGTGGATCCCTAATAACCCCCTCATATCTCAGTACCTGACTACATTGAAGGAGGAGGAGGAGGGGGAGGTAGAGTGGATCCCCTCGTGTTGCTTGTTGCTGCTGTCTGTGGTTTGGCGCTGCTCCTCCCAACTTGGCAGGTTGACTCGTCCACCCTTCCTCCATACCTGCATCTCACTATCCATCAGAAGCTGGTCCTGGCTTATGTGCTGGGTCTCGTGACGATGGTCATACTCCACTTCTAGATGCTACAGGTCAGTGTGATGTACAACTTTGTTATTTATATGCAAATAATTTATAATATGTATTATGTTACATCAATATTCTAACGTCAAAAGTTGCTTTGTGACAGTTAGCATTTATACTCTATGCTGCCATATTGGTATGTCCGCCACTCTTCATGAAATTAAAAGAGTGAACAATGCAATACGGTGCATTGCGCCTAGTCTGACGGCCTTTTATTTCGTATAATTACGTTTGGGTATGCTGACAGAGTGTTGTTCCGTTTTACATTGATGATATAAAGAACTTTTCATTAAGTTGTAAACTCTGAACACCTTGATCATTATATATCTGTGTGAAACAATAGCTTCAACAACTAAATACGGTGGATTACTATGTACCTACCGTAATTAGCTGTTTTCCGGTATACAGTATTCGAAATCTTCCCGCATTCCTTTAAATATGAAAGCAGTACACGGATTGTATGTTAGTTTAACCTCTGGCTGCTGTCCAGTTCACCGCGAGAATTAACGATAATTAACGCTGGCTTTTCTACAACCTCATGCGAGACATGAACGTTTATTAAACGGCAAATTAGAGCAAATTACGGATAATAACTTGATAATAACTAAATAGAGCCTGGTGATTTGATAGGATTCAAGACTTCATGAGGCCTTTTGATATGCGCACTTCTGATCTAACGTGGCTAGAAATTATACCTGATGGCTCAAAAGAATTGTGTAGTTCGGAATATACAGATCCTAGTATATTCACAGTACACTTTCTTGTATGATTCTTAAATTCTGCTCACAATAAATTCTGCTCTTCCGTTGTTTCAGATCGTAATGATAAGAACAAATATGGCAAATTTGCTATGCAGTTCTATAAAAAATGGCTCAATAGGACCTTACGATGCAATTTTAAGTTCGCCCTTACCTGTGTGTCAATAGATTTCAGAGGCAGCTCACTGCCTCACTCTTACCATGGGACTCCTGAAAGTTAAGGGGCAGTTTCGTACAAGTTATAATACCGTATTTACAACAAATTCAAGTGTCACCATAACACATGCACTATGATCCAATGATTTATGCCACTTTAACTCTTCATGCCAGGAACATCACCTTTACATGTCCCGAAGTTTCATATCTTTGGTGTTGACCAAAGCATGATATTTGGTTCATTGCATTCCAGTATTTCTGAACTTGGGCAAAAATATAAGTTACCTCTAAACATGTTTCAGTGTGAACGTCTCCCTGAGGCGTCCCATAAAAGTTAAGAAGTTAATTTGCATCACAAGGTCCTGCGTCGATTTTCTATATTTAGCAATATCGCATATTACCTCAATATCCCAACTAATTAGTATGGGTTCCGGCTGCATTTTACTGCATATGTCAATAAATTCATGTGACTTAATCTTGCGTTGACTCACCATAATTTTCCGTACGTAACACCTCGTTTGATTTTGGCAAAATGCCCTTTCAGGGGTTCACTTCACCCATTTTACGTATCGCGCTTGTATCTTTTTTTTGTTATCTCCGCGCAAAACTAGCGCGCATCTCGATCGATTTTTTGCAGCACGCACGAACGGACCGAACTCTGAGCGATCTAAAACGTTCGTACGGGGCCATCCATAAAGGACGTCCGCAAAGAGGGGGGGAGGGGGGAGTCTGGCCAATGCGGATGTTTGCGGACGTTCTTTATGGATGGCCCCTACTGTACTGATATTAAGGGTAATTTCGTTCTTTTATTGAGGCCGAAAATTTGCCCTAACCAGGACCCTGGTTACGCGCACGGAGTGCGCGGCGCGGCAAGCGCTAAAACGCGACACCCCTGGTTAGGGGAAGCCGAAAATAATGAGGGATTGTTCACATATTACGTCATCACCTAGGGGGAGGTGGTCCGAGTGATAACGTTACATATTGTAATGAACACAAATACTAACCATGTCCCTTATTAAGAGTGAGATTGGGGGGGGGGGAGTAAAATCGGCCAAAATTTACTTAATATTGTGAAAGTTGACACTAAGATTCAAAACTGATATAAACTTTCGATTTCAGGTTGCATTTTACCAATACTCGTACGGCGTATCAAGCTGACAGCAGACAGAATGAAACCGCTCAGTTTTTGGAATGGCTGACCCAGGACCCAATGTAAATTGTAAATGAACCCAATATTAATAATGTTTAAAGACATATATCGATATAATGTTTTAACTATACGTATATAAAAGTTGTTATTACTTATTCACTTTATCGCATGATATAAACTGTGGACTTATTATTAGTAAATCTTATGCCTGATGCCGCGAATTTATTTGTAGAATGGATTATTGCTAACTTGGATTGTTTTAGTTTGGGTATTTTCGCCCACCATTAAAATACAGCGACTTTATATTCTTTTTATTGAGTTAAATTCATGCCCGATATACTAAATTGAGTAATAACATTGTTGTATTCAAGCATCTAGTATATCTTAATACTATTTCTCGATAAGATGTTCAATGTGCCTTCTATCCGTAAAGCTTAAATATTGAGAGTGGTCATTTAGGCAGGAATACAAATTATAAAGTCTTTCAACATTGTAAAATCTCTATTATAATCACGAAAATCTATAAATCTCAGAATTTCAGCCAGTGAATCAGCATGGTCTTTAAACCTTTGTCATATCGCCACCACATTCGTATTTGTTATTCCTGAAAAAATAAGGCTTAATACGAAGAATTTTCTGCCTTTCCGTTAATTTCGATCATTCATTTGAATCAATGTTCACTTGAAATGAACATTCCCACCTACCTAAACAAAGAGCTGGAAACAAGTTTTTCAGTTTACAATGACACTGACTCGTTTGCCACGCTCGAAAACTCGTCACTTGTCTCTGCGGAGTCTTTGGAGGAGCCCGTAACTGGTTCGCCTGAACTCCGCGGGGAGTTCCGTGGCGAAGGCCGGGGAGTGTGGAGGAACTGTTTGTCGTCGCCCCGAGCAACTTCGTTCTGATGAACTGACAGTTAATTTCAAAAAAGTACTGCTTAAGGAAGCTGCCATCAATCGCCAAATAATGAAGTTTTAATCTCGGATGTGTTACGAATGGTAAATAAATGTAGTCCGTCTGGCCATGACAAATGTTTGAATTTCATGTGGGACCACCAGAAAGTAATTTTGTTGCGGTGACTTCACCTCTCTTGGGGAAGGTGTGGCGCAGTTCAAGGTGGCGTTGTCTTCAGTAAACCAGTGGTGCTGTAGCAGGTCTTTGATCGTAGCTCGCTGAGTTGTGTCCGGCGTCAGCATCGTTGTTATCAAATCTCGACAAGCTGAGAATAGTTCATGCGTTAATCAATGGTCACTGTATGTCACTATATATCTGCTATCCAGATAAAAGCCACGATACCTCGATAGCACAATGTCACACCACTGCTCTGGTCGTGATCAGAAATTGAAAATATTGTAACCATTGAGGGTGAAGCAGTACCTTCAGATACTCTCGACTGGAATGTGATTCCCTTGTTGATAGCAGCCAGTAGGTTCTTGACGCTGGTGTCGTTGAAGGGAAGTTTTCCGTTCACCATGGCAAACAGCACGACACCCCTGAGAAATTGTTTGAATTAGGGTCTCCGAACGAAAGGACTCTTTTCACTACTCTTATTACAATTTGCTGTTGCCTGGTGAGTACACAATCAGTCAATAACTTGCAGTTCTCAGAGTTTATTGACTCACAGGCTCCAGACGTCTGATATCCTTCCATCGTAGTCCTTCCCCTTGACTATCTCTGGTGCTGCGTAGGCCAGGGAACCACAGTGGGTTTTCAGCTGACAAGCCTCGGGGTTTATTGTCCTGGCAAAGCCGAAGTCTGACAACTTAATCCTGAAACAAACGTTATTTTGATACTATCAGAAATGGACCGAGTTCCATGCAAGCTTTTATCACGCGGCTGATTTCATTCATCCAAAACACTGCGATTTCTTGTATGCTTACGTCATGTCCTTATCAAAGAGGATGTTCTCACACTTGAGGTCCCTGTGAACTACATTCTTCAGATGGCAATGGTCTACCGCCTCCAGGATCTGTTTGAAGTACACTTTGGCGTCTTTCTCCGCAATCTTCCGGTGGTTAGCGTTGATAAAGTCGAGCAGGTCACCGTTCTCTGCCTCCTGCATCACGATGTACATGCTTCTCTCTGTCTCCAGGATCTCCAACATTCGAACTATGTTCTTGTGTCTGAGCTTGTGGATGCACTGGATCTCACGGGGCAGAAACTTCGTCAGGTAGTCTTTAGGGGCACTCTTCTTTGATACGATCTTAATAGCAACCTGAAATAAGTAGATCGGGTCTAAATATTGAATTTCACCTGTAAATTGCTACAAATTTGCTACTGCTAGTGCTAGTTAATGTTATCTGAACAAAATTCTTATCCGTCAAATTCTCAGGATTAATTTATGAAAATCATTCGTTTCTCTTACGTTGCACTTGAACTTCTCTGAGTAGCAACGCCTCACTTTAGCGTAAGCCCCGGTCCCAATCACATCGCCAAATATGTAACCGGGGATCTTTTCCCGAGGTTTGGGGCCCGGAGCTGAGGCTGTGCCTGTGGACGTGGTACTGGAGCCGGAGACCGTGGAGGCGGGGGAAGAAGTTGCCATTTCGAGGGAGTTTAGTCTGAGGGTCACGGAAAGTAAAATTGAATGCTGGCCAATATTTTCTGATCCGAGTTTCAAAATGATGAAATAGATCATTTCGCAGAATTCACCCACTCATTTAAGGAACACCTAATTCCAACAGCAATCATAATGTATCAATTCTTCCAGTTGATGAGGGCCATTAAGAAATCTCTGCGAATTCTAGGTTAAAATGGAAATTATGAACGTGGTGATGAGCGATTTTCAATGAATTATTACACTGATTTACCTTTATCGTTGAAAATGATGATAAAGGAGAATGTTGGCTTTCATTTGGTTCAAAATCAGCAGCCTTTATAGCTATTTTAGTATTGGTTCGCAAAAATAAAAGCAATGAAAAAGGAATTGATCGACAATGCAATTGGTACTGCGCGCGTGCACGTGCACGCGCATGAAAATTAAAATCTGTTGCCATTGGCAACCAATGGAAAAAAATTGTCCAAATTGCGTGTAATGACGTGTACAGTCATGAGTTCTCGCGCGGCGCTACGTTATAGTTACTCATTCGGACGTCACCTTGGACGGCGCCTTCGGTTTTCGGACATCACCTTGCGCCTTCGGCCTTGTCTAACACCATTAATACAGAAAATGGAAAAAGGGACGAACATTGCCTGTCGACTAAAATTTTGTATTATTCATATTGCAAATGCAAGATGGATCACATGCTCCCCCACCCGGCTCCCCCACAACGGACATTGTCCGGCTATATAAACAAGTATAAAATCGAAAATTCGATGTACGTTGCCGAAGGCGCAAAGGTATTAACAACAGAATGTTGGAGTTGGACGTTGCTGGTTGCGCCGCGTGAGAATTCAGCGCCGCGCCGCGCGCTGACAACAGCCACATCACGGCGGGCGTCAGCGGATCAGACAACGTCCGACAATTAAAAAGCGAGATGGTATGTAAATGTTTGACCCCCAAATTTTTTGGCCATCGGATTTTTGCTCTAATGGCCCAAAAGTTTTGAAATAGAAATGGTATTGGTAGCGCGCTACCATTTCAAAAATTTTTGGGCCATTGGAGCAAAAATCCCGGTGAGTTTTGCTCCGATGGCCAAACATAACATCTCACGCCCGCCGAAGGCGAAGGGTCAGACAACGTCTGACAACTTCGAACTGCAGTGTGCACGTCTTTTGTGTGCGCGGCGTAAGTTTGCGCGGCGTATAGACATGTTATTTATATGTCTATACACCGCACACACAAAAGATGCGCACTCTGCAGGTCGAACTGCCACTGTAAGTCACATGCACTTGAATTTTATTTTATTCTTCGGATTCATGATTAAGGCCGATAGGAAACAAGGAAACCTTTGACTTGAGTGATTGGGAAAAAACTGTTATTTTGAGGGTTACAAATTCAAAATGACACAAAACATTTCATTTGTTCACAGGTAATGGTACAGTTGATGGAGTTTATTGTTAATGTTACTCATCCTTGTCACTTGTTCGCAACACTTGATCATTTAAAATTTGAGCAACTCCAAGCCCAAATGTAAAGCATTGCATGAGCAGGAGTGAAATCCTAAAATACAGGTATTGTACAAGTAAATGTACTTACAGGTACAGCACTGAGTACAATACAGGTACAGTAGAATACAGGTACTGTACAGGTAGAGTACAATGCAGGTATAAGGTAAAGTGAGATATAATACAGGTACTGTACAGTACTATAGCTGTACTGACGATTAAATTTTTGAAAAGATAACGACATCAAACGCCATATCCTAAATATAAACATCAATTTCAAAATTCAAGTCGAAAGGTGGTATTTTAGAAAACCATAAAAATTAATTAATTTTCAACTCAAGGTCTATTCTGATCTTATCAGATTAGCAACGCTGATCAGAATGTTTTATGAACAATAATGAAGAAAACCAAGAACCCCTCTGTCACATTTGCCTATCCCAAAATTCAATTACAAACTTCAAGTTCATTAAATCCAGCCCGAAAACTCAACTCCAACGATTATAAACCAAATATAATCTAAAATGGCGCAGCTTTTCCCAAGCATCCAAGTTCACAAGAGGTTTCAAAACATCAGCTGAGTCTTGAAAAGTAAAATTATATAATCAAACTTCCTTTAATAATCTTGGAAGACATGTATAAGTTATCACACAGCACTTAAGAATGGAACGCATCCAAGTTTAAAATAACTTATTAAAGAATACATTCTTGATTCTGAAACGAACATATTTAAATTGAGAAACACAAATTTATTTCCACAGTAAAAAACAAATACAAAATGCAGCTCAACTTTGAACCGACAATATTAATAGTGCTATCAGTATTCACTTTTAGCTCACCTAACTTGACGTATCCGTTACAAGTTGCAAGCTTGAATTTTCATCAGATTTCTACGATTTTTTCTTTGATAAAATACAAATTACGTTCAAAGTCTTAGATCACACCAATTTCAACTGATGAATGCCTCGAAAGAGTAGCAAAGACTTGCAAGTTGTAGTGGTAACGTAAGATCGTACCTTAGAATACGACGGCAATTGTCTGATAAATTAATAGAACAATCGAAACACACACGCCTCAATCCCACGCCGGTCTCACAGAGTGTCTTTCAAATCTTTGTTAAAAGCTTCGGCCCAAGACTTCTTGCGTTGTCTGGTAGCAGGAGTAAGACGCTCCCCTCTTACCACCGAGGCCCCTATAGAGTCCCCTAAGGGGTCCGTGGTCTGGGGGTCGGAGGCAGGGCGCGCTGGCAGGAGGGGCCGTGGGAGGGGCTCGGGTTCAGTGGGCGTCTGATCAGTCTCATCGTAACTCGTCCTCACTTCCGTCTCCTCCGAGTCGGAAGTCTTGGTATCCCTCGCAGTACTTCCACCTGCTGCCTCCTCCGACCTGCCCCCAGGATGTGTCTCATTGTCGCTGCTAGTGGACGTCTTGTCTCGAGTCCGTCTCGTCTCGTCTCTAGAGACTTCGCTCCTTTCCGCCTTGGCGTCCCTAAGACTCTGTAGGTCTCCTCGACTGCCCGGGAGACTCTGCGTCTCAGCTCGTCTCCAGGGCGGAGTGAAGTGATGGTGGATGGAGGTGTCTCGGCGCTTGAGACACGGAGACAGAGACTTACGGGTGCTGAGTGGAGACGTCACTGCTGCGTCTTTCTGCGGGGGTAGGGCACTTAATATTAAAGATGAGTGGTAATTGAACTAAATACATGTCGCGTTGAATATGAGATTATGAGGTAATGGTATCGGGTTTGTTATCTAGACACTTATAGTTTCTGTCAGACGTCGTCTGACCCCTCATTTCAATTATTAAATTTTATTTCGTCAGGCATAATAAAATTCATCTTGATTGTTGTGAGATTTATTATGAGGTGTTTGCATAGACGTTGGTGGATCAATCAAATTCATTAACTGAAAGCATGCAAAAGTGGTCAGAGACAGAGTGTGTCCAGCCTGACAACAGTTACCTTGTGCACCCTGACAACAGTTACCTTGTGCACCCTGACAAAAGTTACCTTGTGCACCCTGACAACAGTTACCTTGTGCACCCTTCCAACAGTTACCTTTTGCACCCTGAGAACAGTTACCTTGTGCACCCTGACAACAGTTACCTTGTGCACCCTGAGAACAGTTACCTTGTGCACCCTTCCAACAGTTACCTTTTGCACCCTGAGAACAGTTACCTTGTGCACTGTGACAACAGTTACCTTGTGCACCCTGACAACAGTTACCTTGTACACCCTGACAACAATTACCTTATGCACCCTGAAAACAGTTACCTTGTGCACCCTGACAACAGTTACCTAATGCACCCTGACAACAGTTACCTTGTGCAATGCGCACCCTGACAACAGTTACCTTGTGAACGCTGCTCAGCGACTGAGTGCGGGGGTGTGTGATGTGCAGGGTTTTCTGGGCTGCTGTCCGAGGCGTCTTCCTGTCCGGGTCAGCGTTGAAGTAACAGTTGTGTCCGGTGGGGGAGGGGGTCCGGGCAAGCGGCGACACTGGCGCTACAAAGTTATTTGAGGGGCGCCGCCTGAAAAACAATCTTTGGATGGAGACATCAGACGCAAGGTTACTGTGAAACAATCAAGCTTATAAATAAGCTTATAAAATATCTTCCAAGTCTGAAGAAAGGCACATCTGTTCAAAAAATCAAGAATACAAAGTTGGCAGTAAAGCCTAAGGACAAAATTATCACATTGAATTAAAAGACGTAATCTATAATAATCCACGACATCATTAGAATGACCAACAAATATGCCCCTCGCCACACTAGTCGTATCTTACCTTCCGAACTTAGATCTGATGGTTTTTGCAGGTTTAGCAGCGAGGTCGGGGGAGTCCGGGGCCGTATCAGAGAAGACCTGGTGTCCGTGGACCACGAGAGTGTCCTGCTCCCCACCACTCTTGTCAGAGTCAGAATTCTGTTCTGTGGTACACGAGACACGTGTTATAGTTGGTGGTGGATTTAATTGGTCATTAATTGGTGTGATGGTAAAGTGGTAACAAGTCTGGCTCGTGAAAGTAAGATCCGGGTTCGATTCCCGAATCCCAATGCCATTTCAATGAATGTGCTGAAATCCAAAGCAAAAGAATAACAGGTAAGTGCACGGGTTGGGAAGAATGTGGGATGTCAGGTCTGGGTGGACTTAGGTTGGGGAGTGATGGGAGTCAAATGGGATGAGTTCAGGGTTTTCCGGTTTTAAGGAAGTATTCAAGGGCATCGGGGAAGGAAAAGTCTCGATACAAAAACAGCAGCTACATCTGGCCTATGCTTGTACGTACTCTCTCTTTGCTTTGTCAAGTGCAGGAACTTCTCCATTGACAAGGTGTCATGCCCGCCCCGGGCATTGACGGCTTTCTTGAAGAAAGAACTCTGTCGCTTCTTCTTCTTACTGCCCCCTGCCCTCGAACCCCGCCTCATTTGGATGGAGGTGTCCGAGATGTGTTGGACCGTCAGTTGCACCTGAGATTAGCAGTAGTGTTAGCGATCAAAGGCAAAGCAGTGGGTAAAAGGTTGCACATGTACCCTAGGGTAGTAAAAGGGCTTGGATAAAAGATCGAAAATTGCAGACAAAATTCTGGAAATTTCGTTAGAGACTAAAGAAAAGGGTGCAGATTTATGGACTGGAAATTAGAGTAATTAGACTTACTATAAATTTAAAAAAGGTGTGTAGTGTGTACCCGTCCTACGGACGGTAACTTATGGAAGGCGCATTAGCTATCTGCCACAGGTCCATTTAACAGTGATTTAACCGTGAGAGTTTGCTGTTAAAATCACTTTTGAATGATTATGGAGTGGAAAATTCCATACTTTAATTTTTGTGAAGAAAACGTCTTCGCCAACCAACCCCCACCATTTAGGGGTAGCACGCACATAAATTGACAGCACGCATTACGTATTGCTGGAAGTTGGCGACTGGCGAGAATTATGTCAGCAGCATGAATATATAATGGATCATATAAATGGGTTTATGGGAATTTTATAAGTACTGTTAATAGATCTGCAAAAATTGCAAATCGAGAGAGAGCAAATTAGTATGTTCATGATTAAGCCATAAGTGCTCCAGTTTCATTAGAAGCTCAATTTAAATGCGTTTAATGAAACCCAACGAAAGTCTTGAAGCAAATAATTTAACATAACATGGAATATATGTGTATTTCTGCCAGACTCAAATGCGGTGTCGCTAAATGGAAAATATCGAAGGAGCACTTGAGATTTTAATACGAGAATCAACCTCTTGGCATAGAGCTGATGAAAGATGAAATACTAAAGCAAAAGATGAAAGACTATAGCAAAACCATGCTGCAATCTGCATGGATTATTCGCAACAGCAAAACAACAAATACCTGTTTTTCAGAGGTGCGTATAAGGTCCACCACTTGCTGATGAGTGAGTTGTGCTGTCCGCTGTCCGTTAACAGCGTTGATCAGGTCGTCCTTCTTAATGCCTGCCTCAGCTGCCGCTCCGAACTTAGCCACGTCTGTTATCATGTGTCGCACTACGACACGGTACCGGCCGTTGGAGAGCGGACCAGTGTTCACCTTGATCGCGATGAGGGTGAAACCGAACCCTTTCAGACCTGGAAAGCAGTGATTTAACCCACACAGTACACACTGCTATTTAGAAAATGTCTAAACCCCGGAATATAACCTCTATTTTTAGACTACGTGGGAGGTAAATTACTGGGAGTGGGATGTATTTAGAAGTTAACTCCCTGCAGATATAATGGCACCACCAATAATGCTACTATTTTTAAATAGCCTCAATCACGTGAAATATGATAATCCTCATGAAACAGCAAAATAAAATGTCCCTGCAGGAGACCATGATTTCTGTACCCACCCTTGGAAAGGGACACATTCCTCTCTCCGAATCTAGAGTCCTCCTCATCCTCTTGTTCCTCATCAGCATCCTGCTCCCTTTTGCCCTGCAGGGCTGAGAGGTTCAGTTTCTTGACGGGCGACTTGTAAGAGACCGTCTTAGCGGGGGCATCCTCAGCCACATCAGGCTCGATTTCATCCCCGGGCTGTTCCTTGGCAGCGTTATCTAGATCCATTGCTTCGCGGGACACTTCACCTCCAGATGATTCTACTGACATGTCGCCTGAAATAGACGGGTCAGTTTGACACCGTCAAAGTATGAACGCTTGAAATGTTGCCATGGTAGAATCGTGCTGGCAATGTTGTCATGGTTCTATTTTTAGATTAATTCTAATATATTCTAAATCTAATATGTGACAAAATGAAAAGCAGCTTCTGATTAGCTGCGGTAAGAACTTTAATTCTGATTACCATTCTAAGATTACTTCATTAATTCCAGTTTTAAGGCTTTTAGGGTTATTTATCAATTTTCTATCTAAAACAACCAGAAATGAGTCTCAAAATCATATTAGGGCGACAATTTTAGTTCTCAGGACACCTGGTTTCTTCCGTCCCCTTAGCCATGCATGTCATTCTATACTTGAAATTATAATTGTTATTCAGTTTTTCGTCCATGTCTTCGACTTTGCAACAAACAGTCATGAGACTCAAACATATATTTGACAATTTTATTAGGACGGTCTTAGACGTCTGGTTTCTGGGAGTCTGAGGAATGCTGCCCCGGACCCCTGCTTGCAATTCTATTCAAAAATGAGTCTCAAATAATAATTGGGCGAAAATTTGCTCAGGACATATCTTGCTTCTGGGAGCTGCCACCTCCAGACCCTTCCTGTCAGACTATAAAGATTTCAAATTTGGACACGAGTCGTGAAACACCCTGTATATGAAATTAGTCTCAAATCATATTCTTGTGACGTTCAGTACGTTGCTAGGTTCGGTATGTTTCTAGCTTCGGTACGTTTTTTGAAAAAAAAACACATGGTACTGGACTACTGGGGGCCAAAAAACTTCCAAATGTTCCACTTCCAACTGTGCTGAGCCGCGCATTCGTACCGAACCTAGAAACGTAATGAACCTGACTAAAGCTTCACAGCACTGTTATTAATGTTACCATTACAACCTGACGGTTACCTCTCATGGTAACGAATGACTTCCCTAACTTATTTCCGAACTAAATATTACCTGATGACATGTCAAAGTCAGGCTGTTCCGGTTTCTGTAGCGGTGCTACGGGGGAGCTGCTGTTAACTTTAACTGGCGTGCTGAAAAGTGACGTTAGTCAGGATGGGACAAATCAGTTGAAGGTTTTCATTGTGTAGTACTGCAGTATAATCTACTGTGAAATTTAGCAGGGAGGCATGTCGGACAGCAATTTAGGAAAGCAGGGATTCGTGACAAATATCATTTTCCTATGCAGCCGTCTACAGCAGGAGCCGGTTTAGAGAATTGCATATAATTCCTGCAAGGGCATACAGCCACCTTTGTGTGTGCCAAAATTTAATTCGTAAATCATTGAAATGTTCAGGTGTTTATTGTCAAGTCTCGCTGAGAAACATAGGAAGAGTTATTTTCATAAACATTTCCAGGAAAAAATCAAGCAAAGAGAAGATTCGATCCAGCTCATACATGCACAAACTGATAAAGACTTGGATTGCTGAATTATTGTTGTTAATACGACAATTCCTATAAAAATTCTGTTCCCACGATGCTTGTTTAAAGTTTAATTTGTTGATACTTGATGATTAAAGATAGGCTTGTAATCGAATAACATAAAACATTTAACGATGTTAGAAAGGAAGTTATAGTATTGCAGCGAGTTTGCTTGTACCCTTTTATTCATTGCTTTCAAAATCATAAATCACATTGAATCTCACTAACCAAGTAACCACTTACACTCACTTGCTGGGTTCATCAAAACGTTAAGTCCAGCCGATATCAGCTCACCACACACTGCACCCACACACAAACAAACAAACACACAATACAGTTTCACTCAGCAGTGTATAAGAGTCTTAATTTCGTCAGCACAGAGCAAAAAGCATTAAGTACAAATCAGCACCCTCGATTCACACACGATCATCAAATTTTGGTTCATTTAAACAAGTTCAATACAAGTTGTCAAAATGTCAAAATTAAATCTGGGTTATCTGAGCGTTAGGAGGGGTTTGCTGATAACTTGTGTGACAGAAACTGAGATGTTGATAAGAGAGAGATTTCAGGTTCCATGCTGGAGTGCTAAGTTGAGGTTCCTTGACAACGGTGCAACCTGTTGCTAGCAACCGTGCAATGTGTTGCTAGACAACAGTGCAATATGTCGAAAGATAACAGTGCATGTTGTATTGCTAGAATCTAAACAACAGTGCACAAGATCAGTGTGTTTATGTGAACTGTGAGTGGTAGGTTGGTGGTTTGTTGGTAAAGTGGGTCAGCGGACTTGTGGTTCGATGGGTGTCTGGTGGGTGGGTTGGCGAACTGATGGGTGGTTTGTGGGTGGGTGAGAGGGTGTCTGATGGGTGGGTTGGCGGATGGTGGGTGGTTGGTGGGTACTGGGTGGGTAAGTCGGTGTCTGGTGCGTGGATGGGTAAGTTTGCACTTGACGGAGTGGTGCGTGGATGGGTAAGTTGGTACCCGGTGGGTGGATGGGCGGGCTGGTGGCCACTGTGCGGGTTGGTGAGTATTGAGGAGCATCATAATATCTAATCCCCGGACAAAGAAGGAACATGCACAACAGGTATAGAAATCAGCGAGCTCGTTCCATGCACTCCGCCTCACCACAAGTTCTTGTAAAGTTGACTGCCGAGCCCTGGCTTCTGGGTTGTTGCTTTGCTATCAGGAGTAGAAGAAGCATTGGGTAACGGATCTTTCTTCTTCTTCTTATCTTCAGCATTGCTACGAGAAGGCTTTGCCTTGTCATGGTGGGAAGTCGCCGTCCTATTCGTGAAGGTCGTACTTCTGTCCACTTGTGAGCACGTGCTCCTGACACTGGAGGGTTTGGCTGGCGTGGAGGAGCACCGGGGAATGGGGGCCACGTGGAGCGAGTCCAGGTCGGAGGGGTCAGGAGTCGGCATCATGGGGGTTGAGGCTTCCTCCTTGATGGGGCGCCGGATTACGCCGTCAGAGAAACACCGGTCACGCGGGGAACTGAGAAACGTGGGGGTTCGAGAGTTGAAATCCACTTCCCATAGGGAGGAAAAGGCTCAGAGGATAAATTTTTTTGCCTCAGCTAAAATTTTCAAAGATTTGAAAAAAAAATCAAGCAAAATATTGGTGATGAGTAGTGGAAGGATTTTGAAATTGTCATCGCTTTTTGAGATGTAATACGTGACTTAAAACCAAATAAGGAAATCCTTCGCTTTTTTTCGAGATCAAGTTCTTTTCTCCAGAAGCAGAAAAGCTTACCTAAAGAGGCCAGGTAAAAGGAAATGTTTTTGATAAATCCAAAAATTATCATCGCTTTGATGAAGATTATTTGATACTAGCCAAACTACCCCTTTTGTTGTCATCTTATTTAGACTTGAAAACCGACGATCTAAGAATGATATTGTTAGAACGTAGATTTTCAAATTTAGACGGTTTTACTGTAAACGAGCATATTTGAAAATACGGACCGACCCAATATTTTTCATAGAAAAACGTAGGACGTTCTCATAATTTCCTGACATTGAATCGCGCCATGTCGTTGATGAGCTGCTCGGCAAAACTCGCTTTTTCCTGGGTCGTTAAATACGTACAAAAATCGTGAAATAGTACGGCGTATTGGCTCCTGGAGATAAGCATATTTTTACGTGACAGGAAATGGCAATAGAAGTTTTTAAATACGTGAAAAAGTATGCGCGCAGCGCTTTACCGAATAGAAGTCTGAAAATCCATATCATTTACGGTGCGCGCAGAAAGTTTCTGCACACATGGCTTTTACCTTGCCGTGATAAAATCAATCAACTTTCAAAGTTACAATAAATTATGTGCACGTTATTGTATAGTAACAGCCGATCTAAGCGATGGTAGTAACCTTTGCGACCAAGACCGTCGAGACCTTGCGAAGAAAGTAAGAACGGTAGAAATGGCTTTGAACTTGAAAATCATTATATCTGTAGTATCTGTAATAATAATAGAAATCCAGGACAGCTGTAGAAATTGTTCTGTTTAGTTAAAAAAACAGAATCTCAGCACTGCACATGTGTAGTACAGATCTGAGAGAACTAATCGCTTAACTCGCAGCCCAACACATAACCGATAAAATACGCGGTTATTTAATTTAAAGATTCAGGAGTCGTAAAACAACAATTTGAGTCCGTTGCGGGAACACTAAAACATCTAGCGTATCACTAAAGCGATAGCAGAAGAATATTTAAATGGGTACACCACGGTTTCCTGCGTGTCATATTATATAATGTTTCAAGGGATACGAGAGTCAAGCACCAGCCCTCTGTCTCAAAGAGAGAGCGAGTTCTGCAAATAGAATCTCTTTAAGAGAGGGTGTGGTATATGGGTGGGGTGACAGAAGTGATCTGTAGACCAGCGAGAGATAAACGATCTGCGAGAGATAAACCCTCAGCAGCTAGCACATCTCGTTTAATGAAGGGAGGGATAGAAAGAGAGAGAGGGTCAGGAAGTCACGTCGTGAGAAAAGATAATTATGATAATGGCACTCATATTGTGTGTCATAGAGAAGAAGATGCGATTGGTTCTTATCGAGAGGTCTTGTGAGTGTTATTTTGAGTTTGTGATGTTTATTAGGTGTTAAAAACGTATGTTCACCTCTGCACAAAAAACAGATAAAAACCAGAAAAATGTGATTCTTTCTTGCAATTGCGATGCTTTAATCGCAATGATATAATCGTTTATGATATAGATCTTTTTATGGACATAAATTACCAAATTGCGTTTGGATTCAATATTACAATTTGACTTTTTCTTTAGCGTTCTTTTACAATTCAAGAGGGGAGGGGCGGGGTGTTTAATCGCAATGATATTATCCTTAATGATCTATATCTTTTTATGGTCATAAATTATCAAATTGCATTTGGATTCAACTTTAACAATTTGACTTTTCTTCATTTGCAATTCAAGAGGGGAGGGGGGCGGGGTGTTCAACCCAAATTATTTTGAAAACACGAATTTGGAATAGTAGTTGGCCAAGATGGCCGGGACAATATGTACCCACCTTGTAATAACGGTGGTCGGTGGTCTATTTCTGTTTGTATCAGGTAGAAGACTGAATTACTCAGAAACAAAAAGGGCCGGATTTTTAATTTAGGCCTCCAAAAAATATTTGAGCCCATTTGAGCCAAAAATTTGGCAAAAAATTAGCGCCAAATGGACTCAAAATTTTTTGAAGACCTAAATCAAAATAAAGCTAAGCTCTATCTTCTTCTGTTAAAGTTTCGATTTAAAGACCCAACGTTTGCCCCGAGGCCTCGCATAGTCACATGGGCAATTTTGGACCTTTCGACTCGACACCACCGTCAAAATTTTGGTAGACGTCTAGTCCATCTTGGCCAACCTCAATCCCAAATTCGTGTTTTCCAAGATATTAGGGCTGAATCCCCCTGTAACTTTTACTACCTTGAAAAATTACCCACGGAGCTATTTTGATGAATTAACAGGGTCACGAAAATTGTAAAAAGATTGAATTTCGAACAATTATCTTTCAAAATATGACCGACATGGTCACATCCATACTTTTATATATTTATTGACACATACTCCCGAGCTCTATCTCTTCCATTTTTCGATGAATAAGACTGGAATAGCCGATTTATGCTATATTTCTTTCATCTTTTTACGCCAAAAACTGAATTTCTGGCCGTAAATGATCCAGATTCCGGAAGAAGCAAAAGATATGACAGAAAAACTTAAACACGATACAAATATCGGTAGGTATGTAAAAGTTTCATCTGTCACTTGATGTCACAGTTTGAATGAGTTTATAATCGCATTTCATTATTCGTTTGTTGGGTTTTCTAGATATCTTGATAATGATAGCAAAAAATCAAAACCGGTGAAAAAACTGGATCACCGAACAAAAGTTTATGAAAATATGTACCTGGATTTTGACACTCACTTTCACTTGCATTATTCTAAGAATTGTTGCCATTCTTTTATTACTCATTACCCTTCAGCGTCATAGCCACAGCCCTTCTTAGTAGCTCCCAATTTTATAAATTATTCGCCCTTCAAATTCGGTATCCCATGATGAGTTATTCTCTTTCCCTGGATCTAAATACCCCATCTCTCTTAATTACCCACCCCTTCCCTAAAATCCCCCCTTCAGAACGCGTTCCCTGAAGTTTCCCTCTAAAAGGTCTTGCCTGAAACTCCCCTAGCACTCTTTCCCTGCAAATTCCCCTCAAGTTCCCTCCCCTCGTTCCTGGTGTGTAAACTCCCCAAGCACTCCTTCTCGTAAATTCCCCTAGAACTCCCCCTCAAGTTCCCTCCCCTAGAACTCCTTCCCTGGAAATCCCCCTCAAGTACCCTCCCCTAGAACTACTTCCCTGGAAATCCCCCTCAAGTACCCTCCCCTAATACTCCTTCCCTGGAAACCCCCCTAAAGTTCCCTCCCCTCGTACCTGGTGTGTAAACTCCCCTAGCACTCTTTCCCTGCAAATTCCCTAGAACTCCTGGAACTCCCCCTCAAGTACCCTCCCTAGAACTCCTTCACTGGAAATCCCCCTCAAGTACCCTCCCCTAGAACTACTTCCCTGGAAATCCCCCTCAAGTACCCTCCCCTAATATAATACTCCTTCCCTGGAAACCCCCCTAAAGTTCCCTCCCCTCGTACCTGGTGTGTAAACTCCCCTAGCACTCTTTCCCTGCAAATTCCCCTAGAACTCCTGGAACTCCCCCTCAAGTACCCTCCCTAGAACTCCTTCACTGGAAACCCCCCTAAAACTCCCTCCCCTAGAACTCCTTCCCTGGAAATCCCCTCAAGTACCCTCCCCTAGAACTACTTCCCTGGAAACCCCCCTAAAACTCCCTCCCCTAGAACTCCCTCCCTGGAAATCCCCTCAAGTTCCCTCCCCTAGAACTCCTTCACTGGAAACCCCCCTCAAGTTCCCTCCCCTAGAACTCCCTCCCTGGAACTCCCCCTCAAGTTCCCTCCCCTAGCACTCCTTCCCTAAAAATCCTCCTCAAGTTCCCTCCCCTAGAACTTCTTTCCCTGGAAATCCCCCTCAACTCCCTCCCCTAGAACTCCTTCCCTGGAAATCCCCCTCAAGCTCCCTCCCCTAGCACTCCTTCTCTGGAAATCCCCCTGGATTTTGACACTCACTTTCACTTGCATTATTCTAAGAATTGTTGCCATTCTTTTATTACTCATTACCCTTCAGCGTCATAGCCACAGCCCTTCTTAGTAGCTCCCAATTTTATAAACTATTCGCCTTCGCCCTTCAAATTCGGTATCCCATGATGAGTTATTCTCTTTCCCTGGATCTAAATACCCCATCTCTCTCTTAATTACCCACCCCTTCCCTAAAATCCCCCCTTCAGAACGCGTTCCCTGAAGTTTCCCTCTAAAAGGTCTTGCCTGAAACTCCCCTAGCACTCTTTCCCTGCAAATTCCCTCAAGTTCCCTCCCTCGTTCCTGGTGTGTAAACTCCCCAAGCACTCCTTCGTAAATTCTAGAACAAGTACAAGTTCCTCCCCTAGAACTCCTTCCCCTGAAATCCCCTCAAGTACCCTCCCCCAGAACTACTTCCGGAAATCCCCCTCAAGTACCTCCCCTAATAATACTCCTTCCCTGAAACCCCCTAAAGTTCCCTCCCCTCGTACCTGGTGTGTAAACTCCCCTAGCACTCTTTCCCTGCAAATTCCTCTAGAACTCCTGGAACTCCCCCTCAAGTACCCTCCCTAGAACTCCTTCACTGGAAATCCCCCTCAAGTACCCTCCCCTAGAACTACTTCCCTGGAAATCCCCCTCAAGTACCCTCCCCTAATACTCCTTCCCTGGAAACCCCCTAAAAGTTCCCTCCCCGTACCTGGTGTGTAAACTCCCTAGCACTCTTTCCCTGCAAATTCCTAGAACTCCCTGAACTCCCCTAGTACCTCCCTAGAACTCCTTCCCTGGAAATCCCCCTCAAGTTCCCTCCCCTAGAACTCCTTCACTGGAAACCCCCCTAAAACTCCCTCCCCTAGAACTCCTTCACTGGAAATCCCCCTAAAGTCCCCTCTTCACGTACTCCCTCCCTGGAAATCCCCTCAAGTTCCCTCCCCTAGAACTCCTTCACTGGAACTCCCCCTCAAGTTCCCTCCCCTAGAACTCCCTCCCTGGAACTCCCCCTCAAGTTCCCTCCCCTAGCACTCCTTCCCTAAAAATCCTCCTCAAGTTCCCTCCCCTAGAACTCCTTTCCCTGGAAATCCCCCTCAACTCCCTCCCCTAGAACTCCTTCCCTGGAAATCCCCCTCAAGCTCCCTCCCCTAGCACTCCTTCTCTGGAAATCCCCCTCAACTCCCTCCCCTAGCACTCCTTCTCTGGAACTCCCCCTCAAGTTCCCTCCCCTAGAACTCCTTCCCTAAAAATCCCCCTCAAGTTCCCTCCCCTAGAACTACTTCCCTGGAAATCCCCCTCAAGTTCCCTCCCCTAGAACTACTTCCCTGGAAATCCCCCTCAAGTTCCTTCCCCTAGAACTCCTTCCCTGGAAATCCCCCTTAAGTTCCCTCCCCTAGCACTCCTTCCCTGGAAATACCCCTCAACTCCCTCCCCTAGAACTCCTTCCCTGAAAATCCCCCTCAAGTACCCTCCCCTAGAACTCCTTCCCTGAAAATCCCCCTAAAACTCCCTCCCCTAGAACTCCTTCCCTGGAAATCCCCCTAAAACTCCCCTAGGACTCCTTCCCTGGAAACCCCCCCCCCTCAAGTACCCTCCCCATGCACCTGGTATGGAAGGAAGACTGCTGCTCTCCGCTGCTACCCTCGTCAGTAGATATGGAGGGTTGGTTGTCTGTTCCACTGTCCACACTGTCGTACGAAAGGTGTCGGTGTCGGGGAGAACTGAAATATACGGAGTCAGTTATATAAATAGGCGAGAGGGGAAGGAACGATATTTCATGGTCAGTATTTATGAATTTGGTTTAGCAACGCTCAAGTTTTGCTACAAAGTAGTGAGAAGAAGTAATACCTGAGTGCGATGAATTGATCTGCACTGCTCCAGTTGACGCTGTCAAAGTACTTGATGTGTTGAGAATTACCCTCGATGTTCGGTAAACAGTCTTCAGATATGGAATGGTCATATCGATCTGTCCTCGCTGCGAAAATTCAGATGGTCTTATATAACAGTTGTATGTATAAACAGTTTCAAAATTTAATAAGTTCATCTGATGAGAGAGGTTAGTCGTGAATCACGATTTGGAATTGTAAAGAAAGCACGTCGTGAAACCTGATCTAAAAATACGCCTGATGAAAATTTGAAACTTTTCAGATTGACATATTATACTCTTAAATGAAATTGTCGTCGAAAAAATCTTACCAGCCGTAGGATTAAGATGGTGAAATACAGTACAGAGCAACATTTGGAATAATACTCAATATTCACTAGGCATGTTATTTTTGTAAAAAAAAGAGAAATGACTTGCATTAGAGTGAGTCTCTTATTTTTATGCACGAGACTGAGGGTTCGTAACTTGAAAATTGAGACTCAATAAGAGCGATGCGAATTTTCGGAAAGTTCCCAACACCTCAACATTTAACAAAATGTTCTACATATCACAGATTCCAACATTATCATATGATAATGGCTATTTCTCAGCGATGTTTAGAACGAATTATTCATGTTAGGAAATTTATTATTAACTTTTTTATTCTTAACTTTTCTAACAAATAAAAAATTCCTGGGATAGCAATGGAAGGGAGTCGCGTAAAAACCATTACGATTTTTGCTAAGTGGGATTGCAAATTAGATGTGAGACAAATCATAAATTGTTAAAATTCGTGGATGAGGAAGCTTTAATTTTTATGATGATCCGTTAAATGTTTCCTGGAATATTAGAATTTACTAAACGAATAATGAGGAACTTGCGTCACACATTCTAAAAACCTCATTTTATAATATTCTCAGAGCACTACGGCTAATGTCATATTCTTGTGACCAGGCCACCTTATTTACATTGTGCTTCTACTGAACCCCGAATATTTTAAAAAACAGAAATATGGCGACAGGAAAATGTATCTTCAAGTTATTGCATTGAAACGACTAGACCTTAGATAATAGATTGAGGAAGATAGATTGAGGAAGATAGATTGAGGAAGAAAGATAAAAGTGGAATTTTGTAGCTGTTTCCCCTGCGTTGGCAGTGGATTTTGAAACCTTAACGCACAGTTAATAAGCCTTTCCAAAATTTTAGATATAAGAATACTCAGAGACATGAGTTGATCTAATCACTGCAACTTTGTACTGTGTTTTGTCGATTAAAACATGTCCATAATAGTCCTAATAGTCGATATCCGCGTTGCCTGACATAATAGGCGGGTTGTGTTGAGCCAATCTTCTTTTGAGGCTCAGCGTTATTGCTGTAGCTGTATGTTCCCTACATATGGTTACATTGGCGGATAAGCCCCTCACAACTGATATCTTTAATTTTGCATCATATCAAGACATCAGTCATACATTTAAAATTAAAAAGCATTTAATTGCTATTTTAACAAACATTTGCATAATACGAAATTTTTATTGGCATTCATTAGGGACAATCCTGAATCATGAGCAAAGCATTGACTCACTGTCGAAGTAAGAAGTATCCTCGTCGCTATCCAGATAAGGAATGAACTCCGCTTTGTGCATGAGCAGCTCATCCCAGTGGACCTCCTCGTAGAACATGTGTTGTTTCACCTCCTGAGCACCTACGCGTCGGGGTAACGGTAATTTGCGCATTAAACTCGGCGCATTTGAATAGTGCCGGCTTTGTCACGTGACCAAAAACTTTGATCTGACGCGGGACAGGAAATAAAACACCTAAGACTTGCAACCTCCAGATCAGGAAATGTTGAGGCGACATTCCATGTTCAGAGTGTTTCCAGTGAATTGGTGTTTCAGTATCTGCTCCAGGTCGGATCAAAGTTTTTGCGTAACGTGACCAAGCCGGCACTATTCAAATGCGCCGAGTATAACTTGCGGTGCAGACAAGGCAACAAAAAGCTGGTTGCGCTTCAAATAGCAATGAGATCTTGGTTATGGTTGGAGTGTCCAACCAACAATAAATTTTCGTGTTCCTAAGAATCTCCCGGGGTGTATTAACATGTAGATTGTACGTACTGCTTGTTGTCACGATACAATTATGTTGCCATGTATGATATGTTGTCATGTATCATGATATGTTGTCACTTGATATGTTGTCACTTGTCATATTATGATGTAATCTCCTTTAACTCACCCTGAGCACCCAGTCTGTGGGAAGGTTCCATGTAGAGCAGGCCCAGGATCAGGTCCTTAGCACTCCTGTCCACAGGATCATCTTCCGGCCACTCTATGTTCCGGGGGTTAATGTTCTCCACCAGGTTCTGTATGGTCTCCCCCGAGAAGGGCGTGACACCCACCAGGAACTGGTACAGAATGATACCCATAGACCACCTGAAACGGGGGGAGACATCAGGAGCCAGCGGAGTTTATATCATCAAAATTATTGAATATTTCCATCCTTGGACATATTTAAGTATGAAGCTTTTTTCCTTGCTCAAAAGCTGAATTGCACCACCTACCACACCATCCACTTACCAGTCAACTGAGAATCCGTATTGTCTCGAGTAGAAGACCTCAGGAGCAATATAATCCGGAGTACCGATACACCCGTTCTCATCCTCAAACGCAGACATTGAATTCTCGTAGGATCGCGTAGCCATCTGCATCAAGCCACACCTGATCGGGTAACATATCACATACGGGTAGAAAGTGCCATGAAGTCGAGACCACACGAGTATGCTGCATTAATGTAGTAATGAAGCTTCTACAGGAGCTTTCGAATTAATCAAAATATAATCATCTCCAAGCCTACGAGTTAGCTGGTGCACAAATGTCATGGGATTGGTACTCAATCATCACAAGATTGCTCGTTCATCACAGAAACGCAAGAAATAAAAAATATTCTTCCCAAGAATTATGGAGATTTGAATGCTACGTTACCTATTAACGGACTTAACTCCGAGTGGTAACCTACTTGGAGAGGCCGAAGTCGGTGAGTTTGATGTGTCCGTCCTTGGTGATGAGGAGATTCTCTGGCTTAAGGTCCCGGTGCACGATACCGTAGCTGTGGATGTATTCCAGAGCCAGGAGCGTCTCAGCGTGATACATCCTGCAGGGATTGGGGACTTGGAAAAGGGGGAATGGGGGTTTGGAAAAGGGGGAAGGGGGTGTTTGGAATGAGGGGAAGGGGATTCGTAAAAGAGGTGGTTGGGAATTAAGCACGGGCTTAGGAGGAAGATTTTGACTCATCTCATGGATGAAATTGAAAAAAACGTTCATGCTTCAACGTCCGGATTCTTTCTAGCAGTTCTATCACATTCCGTCCTCTTATCCCTCTACTCAGGGGGGGCTACTCTTAGCTCACCTCGCTAGTTCAGTATCCAGACACCCGTTCTCCTTGAGGAGTGTGCCCACATCCCCTCCCTCCACATACTCCAGGACCATGCACAGATGGGTTTTGGTCTGGAAACTGCACAACATGGACACTACGAAGGGGTTCTGCATGAAGGCCAGGATGTCCCGCTCCATGAAGGCTCGCGAGACCTCGTTACGCTCGATTATCCGGTCTTTCCGGATGCGTTTCAGAGCGAAGAGTTCCTTGCTGTCCACGTGCTTAACGAGCAAAACTTCGCCTGGAGAGAAGGGGTTATTATAGAAAATTACAAATGAGGGAAATGCAGTCATCGAACAATTTGATAAATTTTTATAACAACTATAATATTAATAAGCGGTATATGACACTTTGTTCGTGTTAATGAAAATTTGTTTCGAAGGAGTGTAACAATCAGAGAAGTGCATTACGCACCGTAAGCTCCATTGCTGATTAATTTCCTCTCCTCAAAGTCCTCTTCCTTGAACTGGTTGTCAGAGCCTCCCTCGTCCTCAGTGCCGGAAGAGGGTGGCCCGTTAGAGGGGGTCAGCGAGGGGGTCGACGACGAGGGGGAGCCCGTCTCCTCCGAGTCAATGCCCTGCACGGTTAAGTTACATTCTGAGAACTCAGAAGATTAACTTTTAAACGATATACTGATACAAAAGAGAGTTGTTATCAGGAGCTTTCGGAAACCTTGTGTTTATCGTCGTCAGCCCATGTAATTTAAAATTTAGAATGTTAATTTACAATGCAGTCTCCATCATAGAATGTAAATTTACATCTTAGAATGTCTGAATTTGAATTTGATATAATATAAATTCAACTCCAGACATTCTAAGATGTAAATTTACAAGTCAAATGCACATTTCCAGAATCAAGGAGATAATAAGTACTAAGTTACTTAGTAGCAACTGAGTAACTGCATTGAATTTAGATCAGATCATTATACGAGTATACGACTGCTGACAAATGATAATGAATTCCGACGCACCCCGAAACGCGTGCTGAGTCTGCTGGATATGTAGCGCGGCAGGCTGGCGGTGCTGCGCAGCAGATCGTCTATAGTACCCTCCTGGACCTGCGAGTAGAAACTCCCTACGCTAAAGGTCAGACACTCGAGGAGCCGCGCGCTGCGCGAGATGATGCGCAGCAGCTCCGAGGCTTCCTTGACCACCAAGTCTCCCGTGTTTATCACGGGCCACCAAGTCTCCCGAGTCCTTAATCACGGGCAACGTCGTGGAAACCTGCCAGATTGGGGGAATTAGACTAGATTCTGATGAATGTAAAGAAGGCATTATTAACAGAGAAACTGAAGGTGTATTCATTTATTTTAGTGATTGGATGGTTCCCGTCGCAGATTGAATCAAGGAATTCAGGCCTTGAATTGCATAGTTTTAAAGATGGCGAAAAGCTAAAGCAAAGCGGAATAACTGACACAAATGGTGTAATTGCACAAAATCCTGCTCCCCTATAGTGGCTGCTATGAAGGTAAACATAGTTACTTTATAGGTACTATGTACAAAATATTTTCCGGGAAAGTTCAGAACTTGTCCATTTCTTAACCTTCCTTTCTGTACTTTCGTAAAACAGAAAGGCCGGACGGAAAAGTAATGTAATTCAATTCTAAACCATTTTTCCTTGCAATTAAACCAAAAAGCCCAAAATTTACCAACTTAAGATTTCTTTTAGAGTAGGGGGTTGGCCTCAGCTGACGTGAGAAGCCAGCGGGAGGTGGGACTGACAGATGAGGTACAACAATTGCTGACGTAATAGGGGTCAGGACGTCAGGTTCTGGGGTACTCTGACGATAAACATACCTCCTCGAAGTAGGTGTCCGTGATTCGTTCCTCTCTCGATCTCTCCAGGATATCCTTCGCTATTTCCGAGACCCGGTGATGGATGAAGTTAGCGTTAGCTTCCGCCTTCACGATGCCCTCACTCCGTTCGCGGGACACGTGGATGAAATGCTGCGAGGTGTGGCAAACTTTAACTTTCAGGATCGTTTTGAGAGGAAAGCAAAATTTTTGGTGGTAAGAACGTAATGATTTTGAAAAGAAATAAATTACAGGATGCTGCAACCAAACTCGTGCTGCCTGTTGAATAATGGACGACCGTCAATTAGGCGCTATAAAGTTATAAATTTGCAGTTGCATGAGGGACCAGACCGCCTCAATAAAAGTAGGTTTCTTTGAGAGACGAGAAAGGAAGCAATGAAGAGAAAAATAAATGAGATTCAGGGAGGTTCATTAAATTGAAACCTAAAATACCGGCACCAGACACCACAAAATTTTGTCGCCAACGAACGTTCAGCTATTCGTGGAGTATTTTGAAGGTTATAACTATTCAAAAGGTCCTTAATATGCGAATTTCTGGGAGCCAGTACTGCAATAGGTGTCTTTTGTTCTCGTTTCTCCCTGAATATTGAACGCCTTTTTTTCAGAATCTCATATTAAAGCTCCTTCAAGATGTAATTCCACAAAATGTAGAACTTTCTGCATTCATGAACATATTAATATCATATTATTCGAACACTTGATGTTAAATTAGTCAAATTGATAATAAGAAATTAATTAGGATCGCACTAACCTGGTATATGAACAGCTATGGTGTCAGATGTTGGTATATACAAAGTGTGTTTCTCAATACAACCCTAGATTACCTACGCTTTTAACCTACGCTTTTTACCTACGCTTATTTGCTTTAATCTAGATTTATGATATTTATGTGGCTGTGCACTATGTATTGGGGGATAGGGCGCTTCTGATGAAATGCATTTTACAAATTTAGAATTAAATGAAGGACACTGCCAAATGCTAACTACGCGGGACTTCATATTTTCATAACAAGCAGAATGATTCATAAGTGAATACGAATGAAGCTGGTATAATTCATCCAATATCATAAATTACTGCATTACATGATATAAATTCTACAACTAACACGCATCAATATTATCTAAGCGACAATGATTTAGGCAGGAAATCTAAATATATTAAATTTTAGAATCCTGTATGTAGACTTATAGCTCTAAAGAGAGCTCTGGTTGCTCAAAAAGAGAATGTGCGTTTCAATTGATTAAAATTTATGAACATTATTTCTCGTCGTCAGCGTTGCGTCACTAAAATAATATTTTAATCCTTCATCATTGATGCAGTCCCTCCCATTCCCTCAACAACAAAAACCCAACAAAAATCATGAAGTGAATCACGCCTAGTCCTGTTTCAGCTGTTCCACCAGCGCCAGGAATCCCCTAAGATTCTCCTCTCCGCAGGGCTGGATCTGGTCCTTGGGCAGGAAGAAGAGGTGTTCTCCCTTGTCCCTCAGCTCCACAGTGTAGGAGTGTGTCACCCCCTGCAGGTAGACCCAGTCCATGGAGGTGCCGTGGTTGGGGTACAGTTCCATGCTCCGCATACTGTCGTACTCGACACCGTGCGTGTCCTTCACAGCGGCGATGTACGCCTCCCCAGCCCGCTCGTGAATCCAGGACTTTGAGCCCATCACGTAGGTCCAGCCCAGGGGTCGGAGGAAGAGCTGGGCGTAGGAGTGGTAGCTGAGGTAGAGGTCTAGTTTGTCGATGTTAGCGGACAGGAAGTCCCGCATTGCTTGGGTGTTCTTTCTCGCTGAAAGCTGCCTTTCCGGGCCAGCTGTCTGAACACTTGTCATTGTGAGTTTGGAAGGCCGCGGCAAAGTTCCTGTTCGGGTCCACACCTCGGCACAACACGTTATTGACATCCTTCATACATTCTGACAACGTGCAATCAATCTTACTACGGGTTTTCCTCCAGAATCTGGTTAAGCGAGACATCCTCGAGTAATCGTACCCGTCTGGGTTACTCATGGGCAGTATTACAATCTGGTACTTCCTCAGAACTTCGTCTGTTTGGACATTGTCCACCACACCCAACAGAGATCCAGCAATCCACAGTGCTGTTGTGGATGAGATCCACTCTCTGCCGTGGATGTTACCATCAATCCATATCATGGGCTTATTGTGCGAGCTCCCCACGTTCTCACTAATCCTGATCGCCAGAAGGTCTCGGCCCTGGTAGGACGTTCCAATGCTGAAAGTTTCAGCTCTATCAGGTTGCGCCTTAGCCAGTTCCTTCAGGAACTTATGCTGGCCATCCACTTCGTGGTAACATTTGAAGAATTTTGGGAAGTTGTAGCTGCCCGATCTTTTCTCTCTTTTCGTTAGACTGCATGTCATCAAACTATCCACATCATCCATAACACTCTCCATGTTTTCATGGAGGACTTGCACTTCCCCACAGGAACTGGTGATGGTCTTGATGACGTCATGAGACGCCGAAGGCACCATCAGATCCATAGAGTTGTCCAAACTCCGGGTTAGTACGTCAACTTTGTCAGCTTCAACCAGGGCCTCGATGTAGTCAATCAGTGAGTCACTGGGGTGTCGCACACGAATTATCTTGTAATCCTCATAGTTGACCTCCTCCTCATCGATTACATCCTCTTCATCGATGACAGAGGACTCATCACAGTTTATTGCCACTATCAGCCCCGAGATGCAGAGTAGGAGAAGGAACATGTTTACTCAAACTTATGAAATCCAGTTAATTCAAAACACGAAGAAGTAAAGAATTTCTAACAGCTGGTCTGCAATCCTTCCCAATGCCAAGAAGTCGATATAATTGACATCTCGCCATTAATATAACCAGTAGCAAATTGACAGATCGATTGTGATTCTCGTTCAGCAATGCTGTATTTTTAGCATCAGGGGCATCACGTGATCTGCTTATAGTGGAAATGACAAAACTTGTGAGTTTTCCCACTTTCTTTATTAGCAGCTGGTGGCGAAAACTCGAGAAACTTGAACGAATTATAGACCTTTTCACTGAACTCTTCATTCATGTCATGACACAACATACCAATAAATTACTTAGATACTGACAATCTTTGATATTCAGGGTACTGACGATGAGTGAAGTATGTTATAGGAGTTTCACGACAATTTGGGGCAAAAGGGTCATCAGTGGAATGTGAGAGGAAGGAGAACAGAAGCAAAAAGAGTTAAAATAGGAAAATGATAATGGATGAAAATGTAAATTGTAATGCCAAAAAGGTGGGCCTGTACACTCAAAATGAAATGATTAAACATGACTAAATAATGCTCGGTCATGTTTTATCTTTTCAGTGAACTGAACATCCACACACTAAACGCATACCTGTAACTTGTTCTCCATCTCGTCCTTGGCTTGTGGGAACCGCTCCTTGTAGATGTTGAAGCTTGTCTCCGCCTGAACGTTCATCTCCGGCTGACGCTCTGGAGAGAGGCTCCGAGCCCGCGGCCGCGGGCCTCGCTTATTGGAATCTTGACTGAAATGGGGGCAAGTTGAGGGTGGAATCTTGACTGAAATGGGAAGACGTTTAAGGGAGGAGATATATGGATATAAGGAGCTTTATTAAATCATAACCCATTAAAGGTAGATCGGAATTGATTAACTCAGCTGGTGGTAGCTAAGGACATCCCTGGAAATCCCTTAATAAGCCACTCAAACATCAGGGATCAAGGGATACCACATGAATAAATATAATCAAGAAGCAGAGTGAGGCAGTACCTATTGGTGGTATGTTGGGCCAACTGTACATCCCCGCTGTGGCGCATGAAGTTCTAACACAGGGAGAAGAAGAATACTAGAGAGTGCGTGACCTATTGGGTCCCTAGAGGGTTCTAAAGCAGCCTTTGGTTTTCCAATGGATAGCAAGGAATGTTCAGTTACTCCAAAGATTCTGAACAGGGGTATGAAACCAAAACAAACACAACTCTCTGAGCAGAGCCTGAGATACCAATTCAAACAAAGTACAGATCAAATGATATGCTTTTAGTAGATATGCTTATCACTAATGTAACCTAGAGGTAACACTTCAATGTGTAAGTCCGTCGGAGCAGCAAACTGAAAGCATCGTCATCGCATGAGCAGTAACATCAATGGCGTCATATATTTCGAAAAGTAATGAAGCACACTCAGGACTCACTTACACAAAATGTACAGCATTTCGATAAGCACACGCAGTACATCAAATGAGCAGCATCTCTCGCTCTCAGAGAGCTTATAAAATGCCGGGGATTGTTTTAATATGTTCCAATCAATCAGCTCAATATGGAGAGCACCTGCATGGCAATGGCTGGATATCTCTCACATGGGACGCTCCAGAGAGGCATGGTTTGTATGGTTAGGATCACTTAATAGTATATAACTCTAGAAATGTCCTACGTAGGTTAATATGCTAAAAAGCTGTGGCTTCGTGTCGGCTTTAATAATAATAATAAGTTTGCGTTACAAAGATTTAAAATCTTTCTTCTTTATTAAATAAATCTTTATATTAATGCACAATGAAGATATATAATGCACATGACTAAGTATGTTAAGATTCCTGCGATTTCTTTAAATCTACGTATATATTATTTAAATTCGTACCGATGTGTTACAATCCGGATGTCATGGAATGTTACGGACGGATGACATGCAACGTTATTACCGGATATTATCATATTCCTATCATCATATTCCGATCACAAACTTTGAGATTTGTGATAAAAATGAGCTGGTGACGATCCAAAAACTTAAAACATGTCAGGTGACCATGATCTTATTAAACGTAATATTGTAAAACTGGGTGCTCATAAAGTCATAAGACAGAGAATTATTGTCTTACTGTGTTTTAACTTCTGCAAATTGATTAATAAGTACCTATTTTAATTGATTGATTTTCTTTGAACAATCTGAGTTTTTGCAACAAGCATTTGGCGGCTTTCGCCGGCTGCGTGAGATTAATCACTCATGTTTTGTTAACTATCGAAAGGTATCATTAAGTTACATTGTAATGCCAATAAATATCACAAGTTTAATAATATTGAGTTGATGACATGAAGTCATAGATGCATTAGTCATTAACATCTAGACATGAAAACAGAAGCAGATGTAGAGGCTTTTAGCTTCCATGGCTACCTAACAAGTTACAAGTCGATCAAATCATGCAAACAATGATGAGTTCGTGATCATAAATGAAAAAACAGTAACTTTATTAGATGTAGAAAAATCCATTCCAACATTTTTAAAACCAATATAAAAATATTTCAACTATAGTTTTCGTTCACGATTACTTCTAAAAAGGAGTGTCATTTAATACCTGAGCTGACGCTGCAGCGGGTGATGGGCTACCTCTTCATCTGAAGTTCTGGGGATATACAACCTTTCTTGGGACGAGGCACTCTGACAAGAAAAAAGTTTTAAAAATTTTGTTAAAAGTTTCTCTTGAAAACCGTTTAAATTTTCTCTTAAGCTAAGTAATGATTCCAACTAAACTTCATTTTGTCAAAAAGGTTATCAATGACAACGATAATCACATGAAGATATTTATCGGATATTAATTTATAAACATAAACTCATTCATAAACCTAAACTCATATATAGTAAGACATTTCAATTCAGATTGCATTAATGTTAAGTAATAACTATCCTGAGTATTTTGTCGTTCTACCTCTTAAGGTTATTGACATGTTTGTGGCACTGAAACAACTTACCGAAAGACTGGAGGGTGATCCTGAGTAGTAGTCAGAGGCAGAGGAGGCTACTGACCACCTGTTGGAGGGGATAAGACGATAAATTGTATATATGAAATATGTACAAGTATTATGTATACACTATACACCATACTACTATACAACATACTACTATACAAAATACTACTAAACAACATACATCTATTATATAAAGGAAAGAGGCACTTCTACGTTTGTATGTGAATAACTGACACAAATGGAGCTAAACAGCCGCGATTTTTTGCAAGGCGGTAAAAAATGCCTAAACTTAAAAGATAGCATGGCCAAAAATAGGATTTAGGCTTTAGATTTTTCGTAAGTAACGTCGAAAGTCCGAAAAATCCACCCTAAAAAGAAGATCGCGTTCTAGGTTAAATTCACCAGTTGCGCGCGTTGCTATGGTGATTGGTGATTGCGCGCGCAAAACTGCACGTGCATTTTAACGAAGCATCTGCCATTTCGTTGCTGTGCCATTTGGAAACGTTTTAACTGTTTAAAGTCATAATTTACGTTCTCAATGGAATTTTCGAGTTTGGTAAAAATTTACGACAGAAGCATATCAACTCTAATCACTATTGTAGGAGAGAAAAGGTAAGAGTTGAACAATTTGTTCCATTGTGAAAATCAGCGATAATTCTTTTCATATCAAGATATTTGTAGTTTCGATGGTTGGCTATGAGGACTCGACAGAAGGAGTAATTCATATTTACTCAAGTGAAGTGAGTTCTAAACAGATGAAAATGGACAATTTTGATTTCAGTGAGCTTGGATTCAAATTTGTTGCCCATCTTTTCTCCGAATCTGAACTTTGGATTAGAAAACGGTTATTGTTCTTGAGTTCTTCTTATTTAATGTTGTGTCCTCGACGTTAATTTACGATCGCAAAATCTGCAATATTTTTCATTTATATTCAAATCCTATGTAAATATTTCGTAATTTCGTTACGTTGCACCCCTACCCCCAGTAACAAAAATTGCATCAATGACTTCGTTCAATTTATTGTACGTCCAACTGACTATACGTCCAATTAAAGTTAGGAGTGGGTTAAAAACAGATGAAAATGCGTACAATTTTGATTTCAATGAGATTGGATTCAAATTTGTTGCCCATCTTTACTCCGAATCAGAACTTTGGATTATAAAACCATTGTTCTTGAGTTCTTCTTATTTACTGTTATGTGTCCTTGACAATTGACATTAAATCGCAAAATCTGCAATATATTTTGATTCATATTCAAATCCTATGTAAATATTTCGTAATTTCGTTACGTTGCACCCCTACCCCCAGTAACAAAACATTGCATTAATGACTTCGTTCAATTTATTGTACGTCCAACTGAATATATACGTCCAATTAAAGAGAAAACCCAACGGGTTTTCTCGTCTTTAATATAAAGGAAAGAGGCACTTCTACGTTTGTTCTTGAATAACTGACACAAATGGAGCTAAAAATCCGCGATTTTTTGCAAGGCAGTAGAAAATGGCTAAACTTAAAAGATAGCATGGCCAAAAATAGGATTTAGGCTTTAGATTTTTCGTAAGTAACGCCGAAAGTCCGAAAAATCCACCCTAAAAAGAAGATCGCGTTCTAGGTTAAATTCACCAGTTGCGCGCGTTGCTATGGTGATTGGTGATTGCGCGCGCAAAACTGCACGTGCATTTTAACGAAGCATCTGCCATTTCGTTGCTGTGTCATTTGGAAACGTTTTAACTGTTTAAAGTCATAATTTACGTATTTACGTTCTCAATGGAATTTCCGAGTTTGGTAAAAATTTACGACAGAAGCATATCAACTCTAATCACTATTGTAGGAGAAAAGGTAAGAGTTGAACAATTTGTTCCATTGTGAAAATCAGCGATAATTGTTTCGTATGAAGATATTTGTAGCTTCGATTGTTTGCTGCGGGGATTTGACAGAAGGAGTAATTCATATTTACTCAAGTGAGAAGTGAGTTCTAAACAGATGAAAATGCGGACAATTTTGATTTCAGTGAGCTTGGATTCAAATTTGTTGCCCATCTTTTCTCCGAATCTGAAGTTTGGATTAGGTTAGGTGTCCTCGACATTAATTTACGATCGCAAAATCTGCATTTTTAAATTAATTTTCCAATTCTATGTAAATATTTCGTAATTTCGTTACGTTGCACCCCTACCCCCACTCCCCAGTAACAAAAAATGCATCAATGACTTCGTTCAATTTATTATACGTCCAACTGACTAAACGTCTAATTAAACATAAAACCCAACGGGTTTTCTCGTTCAATATAAATAAAACATTGAACACACATACAACGTGCAGAGAAACAACTTTTTATACAGAAACAAAACATACATGTATGTGTACATACATCATACACATACTAATACATTGTACAATATACATAAGAAATAAGTATACATATTGTATCGAAAATTTTGAATTTCAATCATACAGTACGTGTGCACTGGATAGCTTAATCCGGACATTACAGACTCGATTTTAAATTGTAAAAGGCATCAATAAGTCACTGCCAGACAGTTAAATCATATCCCTCGCAACCTAAGTGCTCTGGTGACATGGCTATAATAATGGTATTTTACGTTGAAAGGATTCACTGCAATAGTTACGTGCATATGTATGAAAGCATTTCCTGAATGACGGAAGGTATTTCATCACGTTACAGTGAACAGCGATTAGTGAGCACTGCACATCGAACATAATTTCTCCTCTAACAACTGTAAAGCTCGACATGATATTATCATGTCGAGCTTTACAGTTGTTAGAGGAGAAATAAGGATGCCAGATATGAGCAGCAAGGCAAGTTAATTCTTCATCGAAAAAATACCAGTTATCTCCAGAATTATACAATGATTCCAGACATAAGGAGGCCCCAGAAACACACCTGTTGAACCCCTCAGTGAAGCTGAATTCTGACAGCCGTCTCCTGGGTTCAGGAGAGTTAGCAGGCGAGGTCATGCTGCTGTTGAACCTGTGTCTGCAGGGGTTGCTGGATGCCCTCATGACGGGGGGTGCTCTAGTGGTACCCCCGGCCGTGGGGTCAGACAGCTTGGTCTGTAGCGGGGGTTTGGTGGGGGTTGTATAATCAGCAGCTTGAGGGGTCTGAGCGCTGCTCCCCTCTGACCCTGCCCCGTCAGTCTCAGAGTCCCCCCGCTCCTCTTCCTCTAGAGCTGAGGAGTTGTGGTCGTCTTCAAGGGCAGAGTCGTTGTTATCTGTGGCAGAGTCCTCCACCACAGAATCATCGTCTAGGTCAGGACACGAGTCGTTGTCGGAGAGCACTGCTGGCCCTCTACTGACCATGTCAGAGTTCTTCTCAGTCATGTTTGAGGGAGGGCTATTGGTGGTGGAGTTGGCTGATCCACCTAGCAACATCACCTGGCCTTGCCACTCATTCTCTGGAGGTGGTGGGGGCACTGAAGAGGGAGGTGTCGAGCTCTACGGAGAGCAGAAGTCGTCTCAGGTATTTGTAAGTAGCTGTTCAGTCCCCCTGATGATTCGAAGGGTGGAGCACTGATTCAGGTAGGAGGTGATTCGCACTGTGTTCTCAAAGGTGGATTGAAAACAGGTTTGTTGCAGAGCGAGACAAAACAGAGTGGATCAAGGATGGCATCTTCATGTCTTACTCAAATTTAACTCGTTAGAAGATAATAAACATGGTATTTTTCATAAACTGTCCGTAGTAATTCAAAGAAAGGGAAAGCACGAGCCTTGGCAATCATGTGTACACAAATACGAATAACGGTGATGACTTCACTATTTAATTGCCAATATGACCATATACCTTCCTATGAACGGAACATATCATCAGATGGCAGATACACTATTTGAAGATAAGTCGAACCAATGAAGCCAGTAAACCGGAAAAGTGGGCTAATGGTTTCTGTGCAAGGACTCTAGCTCGTCTAGTATAAAATGATTTGAATCATAAAAAGATTTAAATCATAAAAAGATTTAAATCATGATCTTTGAGATAGCCCCGCCAGAAAAAATTGGCAGGATTCAGGTCAGGACTGAAGGGAGGCCAGCAGAAGCCTGCTCCCCTTGGGATCAGTCTCTCTCCAAAATGCTCCCTCAGCCAGTCAGCCAAGCCAAACTTTCGTGAGAACATTGGGGAGGGGCTCTATCTTGTTGGAGAATACAGGAATCAAGTATTTTCTTTATTTTTAGGACTGGAATAACTTTTCTAGGCAGCATAGCTATAATTTTTTGCCCTGGTATCATTTCCGCCTTCTCATCTTCATCGTCAAAAAATGAGGTCCGAAAACCCCATGAGCCCATGGTAACTCAGACCCATCCAGACAGTGAACCTGGCGCTGAATAGTCTTCAGATGTATTTTCCGACCTTCTTTGATATGAATCCTGCAAAGAGCCCTCCTAGTGGCCGTCCGACTACTTCCATTGGCATAGAAATTCTTGACCATGTCTACCCAGTACCCACATTGTGTCAGAAAGAGCTGATTTTGACATTTTTTCGATGGAAATTTTGATGGAATGCCAAATTGTCAAAAAATGATTGTTGAGACGATTTTTTTGAAAATAACTAAAATGTAGGACCTCTGTCACTTCTTAAAAAAGAATGCACCTAATTTGCTTGTTCACAAAGTAAATTATTAAGAATTGAAATTTGGACACGAGTCTTGAAACACCCTGTAAAACAATAAAATACGTCATTATTATTACTCAGATTTCAGATTGGCAGCAAATTACAATTGAAGTAACGCACACACGCGCGCGTATAAAAACCTGAAAATAAAAGCACTCACAGCAGGGGGTAACATATTGAACTATGATATTACAAGTTCTATTTTCTAAAAGTAGATGAAAGAAATCAGCGGGTTTCAGAAACACTACAAGTATAATAATAAAAGCCAGGAAATATAACGTATAAGTATGCGCCGCCTAGAGCTGAAAGCAGGCAGCTCTGCACTACCAATTCACCCTTCTAAACCGTGATAATGAAGTCATAATCAGGTGCCTACCACTTAAACCGGAGTTGCATCGAGTGCGAGGGAGTAGCAGCTAAGTTTGTATAAATTACATAAATATTGAATATTTTCTTCTTGCCGTCCGGTGACGTATATAAATTGCCTTCCAAGGCGTACGAAATGAAAGTACTTAGTTGTTAGACGTCATAAACATAGGCATGGCACATATTTTTCGGCGAAAACCGCCGGAAAAGAAAGGCAAATTCCAATTAAATACATTCAGTGTATATACCTTATTAGTACCCTCTATCTTTCGAACTCCTGTTAGAACTGTACCTTCATATTCTACATATCATGAAGCTGGGTATTTGAACTCTTATCTACACAGTCGTTCTTT